>JAKCPI010031774.1:0-14974 GCA_023213315.1 Euborellia annulipes | reverse complement strand
AAAAAGAGCTAATTCTAATTGGGGTCAGCTGAAAAAAAAAGACATCCTAAAAAAAGCTAATCTAATCTACCCCCTTCAATATTCTTGCACCATGCAATTATTACCTTTGATACCGTCTCGAAGTTGTGTCTCGGAGCAGTGAAGGTCTCTCGAAGCTCTATGCAGTCGTTGAGCTCAGCTTCAATCACAATTGCACTCGCGAAACACACACACGCACACACGAATCTGAAAAAGAAAACATCTTTTAGAATCTCACTGTCTTATCAAAAGAAATCAAAAGAAATTTGAAAATTTTCATAACCTTTCATCTCTTAAACTCGTAGGTTAAATGAGCAAAATAAAACAAAAATCTGGTGTGACTGGCGTACAGCACACGACTTTCTCTTACCTTAGGTAATCGAAAGTTGTGTACTGTGCTTGTCACACCAGATTTTTTGTGTCGACGTATATTTAGTTCCCGACAGTACACAACATTTGAATTCAGATGTAAAATTTACAAGTATGGGAAAATATTTATATTTTGTTACCATGGCAACCATTTCTCCTATCCTATGAAATACAAGTAAAGTGGTCTTCAGAAGATTTCAATGGCAAATTGAGAATATACATTTTAAAGAGCATCTAAAAAATAATTGATTTATGAAAATCGTTGGAGCAAATTTTGAGAAAATCGAAAAAAACTGAAAAATTACATCAGTAAAGTACTAGTATTCTTTGGCCGATTTTGATTAAAAGCTTATTTTCACGCTCCAGGGGGAGTGTTTAACTTAAATATAAAATTTCAGCCTCATAGCTCAATTCCTTCATGCTTAAAATTGAACACACACCCACCCATCCACTCACCCACAGACAGACCATGTCGCGAAAACCACTTTTTTGGACTCAGGGGATCTCAAAACGTGAAGATTCATCAAAATCTCGACATCGAATTTTTGACATGAAACCAATACTTTCTCTCTCTCTATATTAACATATATAGAGGTAAGAGAAAGTAAAAATCAAACTATTTGAACTTTGCCATTGCGATACAGTTGGAATTTCTAAAGTGAACAACATTCTCTCCTTTTAAGTACTAAGTACCGTTTATAATTGAGATATATTTCTTTTATTAATGAAAAAAGTTAATCGAACTTGAAAAGGTATAGATTAATTAATAGAGGAAGAGAGCGAGAAATGTCTTCATCATCTTATAACTTAATGGAGAGATAGGGAGAGAGATTAAGAAATAATATATGTTGAGACCACACCTCCACGTATAGTCATTAAAAATTAGAAAGAAAATGTAGGAAAAAAAAAGAAAAATTATATAATTATTTATAAAAGTGACTCTGCTCATCAGCATGCGATTAACGCTTTCATTTCCCTGGACCAAGATGCTGCGAGGAAGTATTTCTTAACCTGAGAGATAATTTCGGGTTGTTACCTTCTTATGCAATTAAAAAATTATTTAATGATGTCCAAGACAGGGGCGGAGGGGGAAATGCTGAATACGGAACAAGTGTTAAAGTGTAAACGGTGAGCTTAATTAATTTTTATTAATATTTTATTGCCATCGGGCTTGGTGTAGTGGCTAGCGTGCTGGCCTTCTTTACCAAGGGTTGCGGATTCGGATCCCCGGCAGTCCGATGATTTTAGTTAAGCTATTTGAATACCAAATGACTTAAATAAAAATGCCTGCCCCAAATATTTGTATATTATTAAATACGAGTTATCGTTTAAGAGTGACAAAAAGAAATATATGTACTCTACATTTAAAACAAGTTTTAATTAAACTTTTACCTTAAAGACGGTCTACCTGGTATATCTTATTTAAAATATAGATGATGTATAGGCCTATTTGTTTTTGTTTTGTTTTTTTGAGGGGAAGGGGAGAATCTTAAAATGAATTTAGTCCCTTTCGCTCCCCTACTCGAAAAAAAAAATTCTCTTCTTTTAAATGATTTATTTAATTTTTAGATCAGCCAGCAGAAATTGAATAAGAATATTTTTTAATTTAAATTTTGACGTAGTTAAGTTAATTAAAGTACCTTCCCGGAGATTTCAGATTTTTCAAATTTATTTTCCGGCTCTTCCTTCCATAGAGCCAATGTTAAATCCCTATGGGAATTTGCATGTTAATTTGGATTCAAAGGGGGGTCCCCCTTTGGAACTTTTTACACATTTAAAAATTTTTTTTCCAATTCTTATGAATTTTTGTATTCATTTAGGATTCTCTAATGAGTATATAATGTCCAAATATGAGATTAAAATTTTGAAAAATAACCATAGTTTATTTCAAGCAGTCAACATTTAAAATGCAAGTTTGGAACTAAGGTGCTATGAGAAACTAAATATATTTCGACACAAAAAATCTGGTGTGTCCAGTACGGTGCACAATTTTCTCTTACCGAAGGGTAAGAGTTGTGTGCTGCGCGCCAGTCACACTAGATTTTTTATTGACTTTCTCTTGCCTATATATCGGTATGTAAAATATATAGAGTGAAATTAATTGGATTTGTATTCGTGTCAAAAATAACAGTTTGAGGGTTCCTGATTCCAAAAAATGGATCCCCTAATCGGCGGTCAGCCCCACCAGATTTTTTAGACATCTTTCATTTTTTAAATAATAAAAAACCCTTCAATAAAACAAAAATCTCAACTGATAAACAGGAATCTCGGTAGGCCAAAAACAAAATGAGTTAATTATAATTAACTCATTTTGTTGTGGTGATAATAATTATTATTATCACCACATCCACTTCCTAAGAAATTTTTTAATATAAGGAAAATGCCACAATTTTCATTCTGACTCTGTTTAGAGTAAAAATAAGCTTTATCAAATGGTATAAATAAATATGCGTGTATCACGTATATAAGATCGTATAAACATAATTAAATACGTTTAAGTCTGTAGAGGCTAAGTTGCCGAAAAGATTATAAAAAACGCTAAGGATTATAAGAAAAATGGTGCCTTCAATTATTTCTTCAATTTTGTATTGTGAGGGGGTCGGAATTGAAAAGATAAAAGCTGATTAAATGGAGGAATAAGCGGCCCCCCAGACAGCCTGACGCTCATGGGAGTGGGAAGTGAGAGAAGTAGGAAAAAAGCCAAGCCTAGCTCAGATGTCGGAAATAAAAGTCTCTTAAAATAAATACCAATTAAATAAAAATAGTTCATTTGTTTGTAATTAAGAATTTTTTTTCTGGATATTAAATGTACATATGCAGAGAATAGTAGGCCTATCCATTTTTACTTTCTCTTACCTATATATTTAATATAGTGAGAAAGTATTGCGGTCATGTCAAAAATTCGATGTCGAGATTTTAATGGATTTTAATAATAAATTTAATGCTGCCAATCGAATGAGAGAGAATGAAATGTTGAGATACAAATATAATGTGAACAAGTGGAAAGGCCCGCCGAAGGGGGCTTTTCCACTTGCGCAAGGAGGGGTCAGCAAATGCCTCAAATTTATTCCTCACATTTTGCTCCCCTGTTTGGATAGTATGGGCCTCAAAAATATGTAAATATTTTGCTACCATGGCAACCATTTCTCCTATCTTTCCTATGAAACA
Organism: Euborellia annulipes; assembly: GCA_023213315.1. Classification (NCBI taxonomy): domain Eukaryota; kingdom Metazoa; phylum Arthropoda; class Insecta; order Dermaptera; family Anisolabididae; genus Euborellia; species Euborellia annulipes. The sequence continues at coordinate 11,419 of JAKCPI010031774.1, read as the reverse complement.
AAAATGGTCTCGGCTCAAAAGATTTCAATGACAAAATGAGAATATACATTTGAAAGAGCCTAAAAATTAATTGATTCATTAATTTTAAAAAAAAATCGTTGGAGGAAATTTTGAGGAAAAAATTATCGAAAAAAACTGTAAAAAAGTACATCAGTAAAGTACTAGTACTCTTTGGCCGATTTTGATTAAAAGCTTATTTTCACGCTCCCGGGGGTGTTAAACTTTTATATATATAATTTTAACCTCCTAGCTCAATTCCCTCATGCTTTAAATTGAACCCAGACACACAGACAGACCATGTCGCGAAAACCACTTTTTTTGGATTCAGGGGACCTCAAAACGTGAAGATCCATCAAAATCTCGACATCGAATTTTTGACATGAATCCTATCCTTTCTCTCTTGCTCTCTCTCTCTCTCTCTCTCTCTCTCTCTATATATATATATATATATATATATATATATATTATATATATATATAGGTAAGAGAAAGTAAAAATTGTCTTTTTGCCTCAGGGAATAGTAGTGTGGGGAAGAGGGGATGAGGAAGTTTAATCTATCCTTCGAAATCGCCTATTCCTAAAAAATAAATCAATGATAGGCCTATATTGAAATAAAAATATGATTATTTTAGCTTGATTAGTAAATTTTTAGTCACATTTTATAATTCTTATATAGAGATATTCATTTTAGGAGATATCATATTTAGTATCCGCACCACCCCGATTTTGGGGGCTTCGCCCGAAAAAAAACCCAATGATCCCGAAATTTTTATGTACGAGTGTTAAAGTGATTGTTGAATACATGATTAGAAAGAGAAAAATTATTACATTAGATTCTTGAATATCTTTTTTTTTTATGTTAAATTACGATTTTCTCCATAATACAGGGAGCATGATAAGGGGGGGGGGGAGCAAATTATTTTTAAACATATTTTTCGGTGTCTTTTTTTACAAAAAGCAAAATTTGAAAAAAATGCTATCTATATACGTGTTTAGTATTTGAAAGAAATTTTGGAGCTTTATTGCATTGTTCGAGGCCAATCCCGGTAAGGGAGGATTTATCTTTCCCCCTAAGGATCTAAAGATTACAGAGAATTAAACAAATAGGTTTGTCCTTTCTAGTTCTAATTAATATATGGGACACGCTTTGAAATCGTTAGACAAATAACAAAAATGTCAATCAGATAGAGAGACTATGACAAAGAGAGCGGGGGCAACAGCCCCTTTTCTCGCCCGAAAACATGCATTAAAATTAACTGTTCAAATTGCTTTTTGATGATTCATCATTTTGAAGCATCAACCGTACATTATATTAATTAATTAAATTATCGTTATGTGATAATCTTCACTTCATTTGTAATTAAAATCATGTCCTATGAAATTTTTTTTATTTATATCAAGTGAGAATTGTTAAAGAAAAAAAAATATATAGTTGTTATAATTATATTGTCTCTCTTTCGGTGTTTTTTTTTTTTTTTTTACTATACTAATTAATAAAAAAAATTTCCATTTAAAACAGAGTTCAGACGGAAGAAATTCAAGGACAACAAGATAAAAATTTCACTTTCTTTCTTCTCATATAAAAAAAAAATAAATAAAAAAAAGACGAAGTAAAAACTAATTTCTCCCTAACATTTCAATGAGATGTGAAAACTATTTCTCAAAAATAAAAGGGATCCTTACTTAGAGTAAAAGTTTATAACCTACTATTCTTTTTTATTTTTATTGGAATAAAATTTAATGAAATTATTGTAATTCCAAAAAAGTAAAAAGTGAGTTCTGTAAATGGTCTGTCTGTTCAAAATAAAGCATGAAGGAAATGAACTTAACTATCTTGTTAAAATTTGATATTTAAGTTAGTTATCCATCTAAGGGAGTCGACAGGGGCGTAACTACATTGAGCGGCGCCCCCTTCCCGCAAGTATAAAAATGTCGCCCCCCCAAAAAAAAAAAAAAATATGGTGTGGCTTAACGCATAGCACACAACTTTCCCTTACCTTAGTAAACGAAAGTTGTGTACTATCTAGTCATACCAGAATTTTTTGTGTATTTTAAATGTTGACTAATTGAAATAAACTATGGTTATTTGTCAAATTTTAATCTCATTTGGATATTTTATACACAATAGAGAATCCTAATTAAGTAAAAATTTTACAAGAATTGGAAAAAAATTTTTAAATGTGTAAAGAGTTCCAAAGGGGACCCCCCTTTTGAACATGAAAATCCTCATATGGGGACTTAACATTGACTCTATGTAAGGAAAAGCCGGAAAATGAATTTGAAAAATCTGAAATACATCAGTAGTTGAACTTCAAACAAATTTCACGAAAAATTTTACTGATATATTTTTTAAAGGTCATACAAAAAATAGTTGATTTATGAATTTTAATCAGAGCCAATTTTAAGAAAATGGAAAAGTACTTCTGGAAAGTACTAGTAGTACTTTTTAACTTTTTGGCCGATTTTGATCAAAAGCTTATTTTTACGCCTTTTCTTTAATATAAAGTTATTAATCCAATAATAACACAACTCTCCTTATAGTGATGCTCCCAAATTTTCTTGTCTATCATTAAGATTATTTATGGAAAACACTTTATTAAGATATGTCTTTTTTTGAAATTCTTTTATATAGGCCTATATATTTTCATGTGCCCGGGTCTCTGCATCCCTTGACCTGCTTCACCCCCCCCCCGCATTGTGGGGTCTGAGGGGATGTTATTTATGCCCCTGAGGCTCGAACTAAATCGGCCAAGGAGTTCTGCTAATTTACTTATGTACTTTTTCAGTTTTTTTTCGCTCTAACGATTTTGATTAAAATTTATAAATCAATTATTTTTTAGATATTCTTTAAAATGCATATTTTCATATTATTCTCAAGCAGACTTTACTCTTGTATTTCTTAGATAAGAAAAGTAGTTATCAAGGTAATAAAATTTAAACAAAAAAAAGGGAGCAGGAGCAGCCAAAAAATTAAAGCCTCCGAATTTTCAACAATTACCGAGACGTTTCGGGGAAACTTTATTCTCCCAACGGCAGTCTTTCAAATTGATTACAACTCCGGAAAGTCTCGGTAATTGTTGAAAATTGGAGGCTTTAATTTTTTTGCTACTGGAAACTAAATACAGTTTATGTCGACATGCAAAATCTGATGTAATAAGCACTGAAACTTTCAAATGCCAAAAGATAAAGTTGTGTGTTGTGTGACTAGTCACACCAGGCTTTTTAATATTAGCTTCTCAAAAAAAATTGGTTACTCTAAATTATCGGTTTTAAAACATTGGGGTCAGGCAATCAAACAAGGTATTTTTTAATTTAACAATTCGTATTAGTATACTAATACGAATTGTTAAATTAAAAAACTATAAATATAAAAAAATACTATAGTAGGCCTATTAAAAATTTTTAATGTTTCTTGCGCATTGAAAACGTTTTCGGTATTAATTTTCACTTATCAAGATATCAATAAAAATTTTTATTTACACTATACATCGATTTTGTCGCTCTCAATCTTATCTAGCAATTCATATTTCAATTAGTAAAAAATTCTCATTCAATTATAATTTTTCCAGGAAATTTATTTAAAATTTTTTTTTGCCTATGGCATCTAACAAGTAAGATCTTATAAATTTGTGGGGGAGGAAGCCTAATATTTCGCAGTCTATTATTAAACTTGATTATTTCGGGACTCTTTAAGTTCATATGACTGTAAGGTTACATTGTTATAACCCGAACCTAAGACGCAAAATAATCTTCCAATGCAAAATACTAACCTTAAGTTTTACGTTTGTGTCAAATTTCTATTTATCTTAGAATCAATTCTTTATTCTCTACATGAATAGAATTATTTAGAATTCAAGGATAAATATAGCTAGTCGAATGAAACCTGATGTTATTACAAATAAGCAAGCCTATGCTTTAAACAAAGTTTTATTTACTTTTGAATAAAACCAGTAGAAAAATGCAATTATTGTAACTAATTATGATGTACGACAAGTCAATAAATTATTCTTTGTTTGACTTTTTTTATATTGTTTGAAAAGTTGATGATTTATTCGAATGAGATGAAATTTCTGTCTATAAATAATTATAGAGGGGTATGTTGCAATTACTGACTGAAGTTATTAGAGATTTGGTTAGTTTTTTTTTAATTTAAGTGAGATTTTGATTGTTTATAACCAATTTTATTGAAGCGAGAGAGTTCTACTAGCTTGGGTTTCATTCATTTATTTATCACGATTGAGTTCCCCCTCTCATCTGAGTTCCTCTTCGTGATTCACTCCTTAACGATTTCAATTCTAATTTGATTTATCAATTAAAATTCATTTGATGATCTCAGAAAACAATGCCTTAAAAGTAACGTTTCATTTTTTTTTTTTTTTAAAGATGTGTAGTAAAACTATAGTAAGTGTATATTTATCCTTTTTTACTTTCTCTTACCTATATATGTTATTAATAATATATAGAGAAAGAATTGGTTTCATGTCGAAAATTCGATGTCGAGATTTTAATGGAAATAAATGTTTTGAAGTCCCCTGAATCCAAAAAAGTGGTTTCCGCGACATTGTATATGTTCAATTTAAAGCATGAAGGAATTGAGGTTGAAATTTTATATTTAAGTTAGGCACTCCTCTGACCTGAAGCTTTTGAACAAAATCGGCCGAAGAGTGCTAGTACTTTACTGATGTACTTTTTCAGTTTTTTTAATTTTCTCAAAATTCGCTATAACGATTTTGAATAAATTCATAAATCAATTATTTTTTAGATGCTCTTTAGAATGTATATTCTCATTTTGCCCTCAAATATGTTTGCTCTTGTACTTCATAGGAAAGGTAGAAGAAAAGGTTGCCATCAGGGGCGTATATAAGGGGGGGGGGGCGGGGGGCCCGGCCCCCGAAATTTCCCAAACACATATACATATATAGAGATATACAGACATCACCAACAAATTTTTCCGCAGGATGGAAAACTTTGGTTCCGCAAAGGAAAAAATGTTCGTGAAGAAAAAAATTTAGTTTCTTAAAAAAAAATTTTCCACAGAAAAATTTTCAGTTCGGGCCCCCCTCCGAAAAAATTTCTATATCGCCCCTGGTTGCCATGGTAACAAAATATAAATATTTCTCATGTTTATAAATTTTACATCTTGAATTTTAATATAATGGCGGAAACTAAATATATCTCGACACAAAAAATCTGGTGTAACTAGCACAGAACACAACTTTCTCTTACCCAAGGTAAAATTCATAAACATGGGAACATATTTATATTTTGTTACCATGGCAACCATTTCTCTTACCTTTCCTCTGAAGTACAAGAATAAAGCGGTCTTCAAATAATTTTGAGGGCAAAATGAGAATATACATTTTAAAGAGCATCTAAAAAAATAATTAATTTATGAATTTTAATCAAAATCGTTAGAGTGAATTTAAAGAAAATCGAAAAAACTGAAAAAGTACCTCAGTAAATTTGCGAAAGGATGTGGCGTGCCAAGTTGTTTAAATATGGAAAGGTGAGGCTTGTTTCTTGGCAGTGAGAAAAATAACTTTTAGAGTGTTTTCTCCGAATATTTCGAAGGCATTTATTAGCACTTCTTCCTCAGCGGCTGTACAAAATTACAAAAAGGATAAAATGATTAGAGTGAGTTTAAGCAAATTGAAATATAATATTTTAATAAAATAATATTAGTATCATACCTCACTCTAACTTGTATGAGGCATTAGAGTGAGGTGATACTAATATTATTTTAAAATTTTATATATCAATTTGCTTAAACTCACTCTAATCATTTTATCCTTTTTGTAATTTTGTACAGTCGCTGAGGAAGAAGTGCTAATAAATGCCTTCGAAATATTCGGAGAAAACACTCTAAAAGTTATTTTTCTCACTGCCAAGAAACAAGCCTCACCTTTCCGTACCTCAGTAAATTGCTAGTACTCTTTGACCGATTTTGTTCAAAAGTTTCGTGACACGTGCCAGGGGGGGGGGGGGGGGTGCCTAACTTAAATATAAAATTTCAACCTCATAGCTAAAGATGTGTGCTGTGCGACCATCACACCAGATTATTTTAAATTGATAAAATTATTTTAAAACAGATTGATCATTCAGCCAATTATCCAAAATGACCTAAATGAAATTCCCTTCTCTGAATGGGGTTACATCTCTATTGGTTGTTCACGCCTTATTAGGGTGATCCAAAGGCTTATGATATAGATCTTTCATTCAAAGTTAATTAACTATATTTTTCTGCAGTTTTCACACTTGATTGCGTTTTATGTGCAAGGCTGTTAAACTTCTAATTACATGTTAAAATAAAACGATGTTTATTGAAGGTCGTAAGTTTAGAAGGCCAAGTGGTGGGAAGATTTTTGCAGTAGTCTCTTATAAACAAATATATTTAATTGTATAGTGTGTTAACCTTCTCTACGAACATCCGAGTAAAACAATATTGTATTTTATGCAAAGTCGGGAAAAATTTGGTGAGGCTTATCGTACAGCTCACAACTTTCTCTCCGCTTCGGTAATTGCAAGTTCTGTCTGTGTTTGCCACACCAGATTTTTTTTATTTCGACTTATTGTTTCCGGCAGTACTCGCATTAGAATTCAAGATGTAAAATTTATAGCCAGAGAAAAATATTTATATTTTGCTCCTTAGATTATGATCAGCTCTAAAAGAAGGAAGCTACAAAGTGATTTTTTGAATAATTAATAGGTCTGTTCGTTTCGCTTGGCATTGCAGTATAATTTACACATTTTGCATTGCATTCTGTTCGTTTCTTTTGCACACTAGCATAACTTGCACCTTTTTACTTTCTCGTACCTCTATATATATGTTAATATATAGAGAGAGAAAGTATTGGTTTCATGTCAAAAATTCGATGTCGAGATTTTGATGGATCTTCACGTTTTGAGGTCCCCTGAATCCAAAAAGTGGTTTTCGCGACATGGTCTGTCTGTCTGTGTGTCTGTGTGTCTGTGTGTGTGTGTGTCTGTGAACAAAATATCTCAAGAACGAAAAGAGCTAGGAAGTTGACATTTTATATTTAAGTTAGGCACCCCCATGGGACGTGACACGAAGCTTTTGAACAAAATCAGCCAAAAAGTACTAGTACTTTACTGATGCACTTTTTCAGTTTTTTTCGATTTTCTCAAAATTTGCTCCAACGATTTTTTTTTTTAAATTCAAAAATCAATTATTTTTTAGATTCTCTATAAAATGTATATTCTCATTTTGTGATTGAAATCTTCTGAAGACCACTTTACTCTTGTTCTTCATAGGAAAGATAGGAATTTCTCCTATGGTTGCTATGGTAACAAAATATAAATATTTTTTCCATACTTATATATTTTACATCTTGAAAATCGAATGTACCGTACTGTCGGCAACTAAATACATGTCGACACAAAAAATCTGGTGAGACAAGCACAGTACACAACTTTCGATTACCGAAGGTAAGAGAAAGTTGTGTGCTGTGCGCCAGTCACACCAGATTTTTTTTTTACACCTTTTGGCCAAGAGAGCGTGCACTTTTTACCATGGCAAGTGAAAAGAACAAATGTAAATGTTATTTCTACATTTTGGGAAGATAAAGAATAAATATTAAAAAATTCTGATAGTGGATTTAAGCTCTTTGGGTTCTCAACTGCTTTTATAAATAAAACAATCTAACAAGTATTTCTCTGTCTCTTAACTCATGAATTGTCTCCAGACTATTTATTTTTAGACTTAAGTGCTAATTAGAACTACCGTATCTAATAATAAGCTGATCTATAAAAAAAAGCTCCCAGCATCTGAGAATCCCAAAATAAAATAAAAGACTTTGAAATTTCAATAAATTTTCATTTAGACTATTAATAATAGATAATTATATAGATAAGAAATAAAAAACTAATCAATTTTTGACCTTTCTAATTATATTTCGATAATTATATCGGAGAAGATTTCGAGTAAAATTTAATTCATCGCCTCGTTTAATATTATATAATTTTTAGAGATGAGTTTGCAATTCGATAATAATGAATGAGTTTGGAAATGATGTCAGAGTAACTAACTGTGAATGGAAATGAAATGTTTTCGTAAAAAAAAAAGAAAAGATAACGTTTATTAATTGACAGAAATACGTATGTTAATTTTATAGATCGGAATGTGATTCTTGTTTTGTTTTGATATAGAGCAGAAATTTTCATTCAGGGGTGTAAAAAGCTGCGGAAAAACGCGTTGTGGAAAAACATTTAAAAAATTGAAAGAAAGTTGTGTGCTGTGCCACCAGTCACACCGGTTTTCTTTACAGCACCTTAACCTTAAGGCCAGATAGAATTTAAACGATCTTTAATTAACGATATATATATGGGGTGCAGGAAGACATATTTATTTATACCATTTGGTATTCAAATTATTTAAATAAATTATCAATATCTAACATCTCTAACCACTCGGCAACGGGGGAAGGTTAATGAAAGATTGATAAACGAAAAAGGATGACATCCATTAAAAATAACAATCGATAATCCAAAAGCACTAATTAAAACACTAATGAGCACTTATAATCTCAAAATAAAAAAAAGACTTTTAATAAAAAACGCGAACGAGTAGTCAACTTAAATATCAAATTTCATCTTCCTAGCACTTTTCGACATATTTTGTTCACAGACACAGAGACAGACAGGCCACTTTTTTGAACTCAAGAAACCTAAAAACGTGTATTTCCATCAAAATCTCGACAATGAATTTTTGACATGAACCAAATACTTTCTCTATATATTAACATATAATGTTATATTTAAAAGAGAAAGTAAAAAGCCAACAACGATGTCATATTTATATTATCTCGGATATATATCTAATTCTCTAACAACAAAATTAATCTTGACATAAATACTAGAAGCCTTTTAATTAATAAATCAATTACCATAATTAGCTTCCAGCCTTGGAAAAGACCTGTCTACGAATTTTGCATTGGTGATTATAATTTGGGAGAAAAAAAAAATGAAAATGATCTCAAAATATTAGAAAATATTTCCGATTATTAACAATCCTACGAGACCTTTCGGAACAAATATTCTACCATCTTCAATCTTTCTGAATAAGCTAAATGGAATTTAAAGGTGGTGAGCACAAAAAGCTTAGCAAAACATCCCATTTGATTGAAACCTTTTGATATAGCCTCTTAAGTAAAATATAATTTAATAAATTTCAAACCCCCCCCCCCTCCCTCCACTACCAATGGCCGAGAGGATGGTGATGTACAGATGTCAATAATGGTAATCTAAAAAACCAAGGGGTGGGTGGGACCCCAGGAATATATACCATTTTGTATAAATAAATATACCGGAACCATAGTAGCCTATATATCTTAATTTAATAAGTATTGTTTCAAGTCTAAATGGCTTAAGATACCGAAATGACTTTAAAAAATTTCAAATAAAAAAGCCCTTGAGTTAATATTGTCTCTTAGAAGTAACTCGAAATACGTTGTAAAAAAAATTAAAAATTAAAAATAAAAAAAATTGTAAAATTAATTGAGTTCAGAAAACCAAAAAAAAAATTATTGATTTGACCTGAATAAGTGAGGTATAATTAAACGGATGTCAGTACTATTTATTTACATTTAGGCTCGTTAGTGTGATATTTTCAAAAAAAATTGTTGCATGTCATTAAAAAATAGACTAAAGGGGGAAGGTTAAACATTGAGATTACCACGAAAAGATAAAAACAATTCAATTAATTTATATTTAGCTGATTATGATAATCAATAATTAAAATTTATTTCTAACCGATAGATTTAGACTTAAAGATAATTTAGATTAAAAATTTTCATGACTTGGAACCGACGACTACCAGTGGGATGAAAATATCGAATGTCTCATAGCCTATATTAAAATAATGCTTTTTTTATTGAGCTAAAAATTGGCTCATTACGTTTCTGAAATCCCCTGCCTCATTGTCGAAGTCAACTACTTAAGTGAAATATTTCGTTATTGTAATTTATGAGAAGCGGCATCCTCATAAGCCCCAAAGATTGCCCCCTCTCTCTCTCTATCTCTCTGGGTTTTAACTAATTAATGGGACTCGGACCGATATGTGCTAAAAAACCACGAAATATGCATTTAAAAAGGTCGAAATATGCACAAAAATATGCATTTTAAAAGTATATATGCACTCAAAATATGAAAATTATAAACCCATAATATCTAGTAGCTTGATAGCTGTTAAGCCGACCTACACCTATTGTCTATCAAAGTCAATTTTAACTTGAAACGGGGTCTAAATGACTTTTCGACGCCAGAAAACGACCTTAATTAAAAAAAATAAAAAAAACTTCGAAAATGATCTTTCCACATCACAAGACACCGATAAGACAACTTCAATTTATTTAATTAATAATATAGGCCTATTAATATGTTTTTGTTTTTTTTAAAGAAATTTAATACTGTATTTATTATTATTTTTTAAACAATTTAAATTGACTTTGCAGCTTCTTCGCCTTAGACGGATGGTTGGTCAAAAAAATTATAAAAACGTTGTTTCTATTTTAAATTTAGTTATTATTGGTCAACCATGACCAACCATCCGTCTAAGGCGAAGAAGCTGCAAAGTCAATTTAAATTGATTAAAATCTCGTCTGAATCTGCATATGAATTATTTTTTTATTTTTACTTTCTCTTACCTATATGTATATGTTAATATACATATAGTCTATATAGAGAAGGGAAAAAATATTGGTTTCATGTCAAAACGTCAGATCCTGATTTAAATTTAATTATTTCTAAAAGAAGATTTTAAACCCCAAATTCATCCGTATATAAAATCTGCCAATGCTTTGACCAAACGTTGACTATACTATCGATTTCTCTGATTATCCCCCCCCCTCCCCCCATCTGTAAACGATCAGCAGAGAGACTAATTTAAAGCAAATTTAAGAGCCTGGATATTATACTAGTTTAGAGCATGCTAGATATTATTTATTTAGTTTTGCCTAAGCAAAGATCTGAACTTAAAAATGCATCGGTATTTTGTAATTTAATGAATTCAAATGTTTTATCATACTGGATAGCTGAAGATATTTAATTAGAAGATTGGATGGAAGCCTTTCCGGGAAAAGCAGCTTGGTATAATGAAAAAACTTTCTTATATTTTGCCGTGCCGACGTTTCGAGAACTAGTTGCACTCATCTTCAGGGCGCGCAAAATTGTCAGAGATTTGAAAGCGTGCCCTGAGGATGAGTGCAACTAGTCTCCGAAACGTCGGCAACAAATATAAAGTTTTTTCACAATACCTTGCCTTTTCCCGGGAAGGTTTCTATCATCAATCTTCAATTCACTTGGGTCGGAAACAAGAGCACAATACTTGAAAACAGACTGCAGAATAAGCAGTCGAAACTTTGTATAGTATTTATATTTTTAATAAAAGAATTAATAACAAAAT
>JAKCPI010031773.1:0-11993 GCA_023213315.1 Euborellia annulipes | reverse complement strand
ATAATGCTCAGGAGAGAGGCCGACGCTAGAGACGCCAAGCGCCGTGTGCTGCAGTTGTGTATAGAGGGATCTTTAATTTTTCATAATGGACTCTAATAATTATTCAAAATATTCATTAATTTAACACTTTCTCTCTATATATTTCATATATAGGGTAAGAGAAATTAAAAATTAATCGCCGACGTTTCGGACGCGAGTCGCCTCCTTCTTCAGAACAATTACAGGTTGTTAAAAAGTCCATCTTCACATTCTGGGATATAACTGTTATGTAGATTTTCTCTAGAGTTTTTCTTTTTTACATGCTTACAAAAAGTAAAAACAAACGAACAGCTTAGCAAGCTCTGGAAGAACTTCACGGCGTTTCGTTGCTCATTGTCAAAGAGAAACGTCGCGTTGTCAATCAGCGATGGGTTCTCTTCTCGTTCTCAGTGATAAATTATATTAATCGATTTAATTATAAGGACTGTCGGCCAAAGAATAAATACTTTTGCGTATTATCCGTTTTATTTGTAAATATGTCTAGCCCAGTGATATGGAATCACCTTCTGAAGATGATCTTATTCGCTTGCCAGTCGCCTCTTTCTTCAGAACAATCAGTACTTAAAGACTGATTGTCGAATGCCAGCGGGACTAACAGCCTGCGTTTTTACTTTCTCTTACCTATGTATATATGTAATATATATATAGAGAGAAAGTATTGGATTCATATCGAAAATTCGATGTCGAGATTTTGATGGATCTTCACGTTTGAGGTCCCCTGAATCCAAAAAGTGGTTTTCGCGACATGGTCTGTCTGTGGGTGGGTGTGTGGTGTGTGTCTGTCTGTGTGTCTGAGAAAAATATCTCAAGAACGAAAAGAGCTGGAGGTTGAAATTTTATATTTAAGTTAGGCACCCCCCATGGGACGTGACACGAAGCTTTTGAACAAAATCGGCCAAAGAGTACTAGTACTTTACTGATGCACTTTTTCAATTTTTTTCGATTTTTTTCTAAATTTGCTCCAACGATTTTTTTTAAAATTCAAAAATCAATTATTTTTTAGATTCTCAATAAAATGTATATTCTCATTTTGTGATTGAAATCTTCTGAAGACCACTTTACTCTTGTACTCCATAGAAAAGATAGGAGAAATGGTTGCCATGGTAACAAAATATAAATATTTCGCTATACTTATAAATTTCACATCTTGAAAATCGAATATACTGTACTGTCGGAAACTAAATACATGTCGACACAAAAAATCTGGTGAGACAAGCACAGCGCACAACTTTCGATTACCGAAGGTAAGAGAAAGTTGTGTGCTGTGCGCCAGTCACACCAGATTTTTACTTGACGGGCCTTTCCCGCGTTTAATAAACGAGGACGGATCGGAGTCGTGCAACCCTTGAGTTTTATTTTAATTTTGCTTATTATTTTGTACCTTTTGCATTATTTGTTTTGTTATAAAATTCAGGGAACGCCTGTAACGAGCAAAAGCTCAAATAAACTATAATTGTTCTGAAGAAGGACGAGATTGGCGACCGAAACGTCTGCGAAAAAAGAAATGCTTTTTCATCTCTGTCCCTATTTATTTCAATTGATTGATATCCAATTCAAATTAAATAAATTTCTCTCTTGGGACGGGATACGAACTCTCAAAAGAAAATTTAAATTTGTATCTCTGATTGCTATATTGTCTAGCAAATAAGCAGGCCTAAATGGCCTAAAACCCCGCTTTGTATTTAATTTTAGGTTTGCGTCTTCCGGCGGGCCCTTTGTCCCTTTTGTGAAATTACACATTGCCTTGGGCTCTGTTAGATATTATAATATTTTAGAGTTTAATTAAAACTGATATAAAATTTGAAAAAGTGGGTGAATGACCTGTTTATAAATGTTTGTTGAGACATGCATTGCAGGTGTCTGCATGTGCAAACTGGTTGCTTATCAACACTCGGATATTCGTTCAATTTCCGACCCTTACCCTTGCTTATGTAATCAAAATTGTTTTCTATTTAAGCTAATAGTCTAGTCTAATTATATAAATGTTGGATATGTCGCCACTCTTTTCGGCATAATTATACAATATCTCTTTTAATTTATGAATGCAAATTTTCCTTTGACGTTTTTATTTTAAATGTCAATGTCATTAGGGGAGGCTTAGCCCAATTTTGCCATGTTTTTTCTGTTTTGGGTAGACCCTCTGCTAACTAATAGAGCATTTTTGGAAATTCATCACTCCAAACGTGTTTTTGTCTGATGTCTAACTATAGTGATTAATTTTATATATGGACCTATTTTTTTAGTGGAAGGGATGAACCTGGTGCTTTGATAATAAATTTTCAATATTTGGCTTCAATTTAGTGAGATTTAATCTTTTTTTTTTTTTTTTTTTTTTAAACACTCACACTCACATTCACACAGGCTTTTTGGTAACTTAGGCCATATAAGACTTTAGTCGATAGTCATTATTTGTAAATATATATTGGGGTCCAGGCGTTCTTATTTAAGCATTTAAGCCATTTGGTATCAAAATGGCTTAAATAAAATCATCGGATTGCCTGGGATCCGAACCCTCGACCCTTGGTATGCAAGGCAGGCGCGCTACCAACTACGCCAAGCCCGAGGGCTAGATTTAATCTTTATATAGTATTGGTGATGGGTAGGCAGCCAGGATTAGAAATAAAACACGAAATTTTATCTCATTCTACTCGTCGACGTTTCGGGTGCTAATCGCCCCCTTCCTCGGACTGAGCAGGTGTCAATTATAACAAAGAGATGTCATTTGTTGTGATTTCACATTGTAATAAAAATGTTTAAATCACAACAAATGACATCTCTTTGTTATAATTGACACCTGCTCAGTCCTGAGGAAGGGGGCGATTAGCACCCGAAACGTCGACGAGTAGAATGAGATAAAATTTCGTGTTTTATTTCTAATCCTGGCTGCCTACCCATCACCAATACTATACACAGTCTCCAGCCAAAGAAAAATTTATCTTTAATCTTTATATTTTTTTGAAGACAGAATAGTTTATATTCGTTTCTAAACAGTGCCACAAAGCGTTCACTCAAGAAACTTACACAATTTAATGAGATGTATTAATAAAGTCAAAAATTAAAATGTATGGCCAAATGGTGATTAGATAGCCGAGGTGAAATTATAAAAAATAATCGACTATCGTGGACCCCCGGGCACATCTCACAGACCCCCCAATCGTCGACGTCGACCTCTGGGGGTCGATATAGACCACTTTGGGGAAGCACTGATCTACACTCATGAAGATGTGTTCCCGAAACGTCGACAAATTAATAAAAAAAAATTTTTATTTCCCCTGGGCATCGGTTCAATTTTTTTGGCCTCCTGGATCCGCCACTGTCCTCTCAGGATCAATGCGAATTTCATACGAACGATGGATGATCACTATTTTGTTATATGCTATTTAAAAACAAATGTCATTTTTGAGGGAGTTTGAGTGAGAAATTTAGAATAAAATAAATGAAATACCTACTTGTGGGTTGAAATCGTCGACATAAATAATAAAATAATAATAACACACTATAACAATGGAATCACTTGTTAGAATCGAATCTGATGGCAAGGCTCGAGACGTGAGCGAGACTGACTGACTGGCTGGCTGAGTGAGGGAGTGCGGGCGGGCGAATGCTACCCCCACCACCTGGGTACAGATCGAGGTGGAGGGGAGGGGGTGGAGATATCGACGTCCCCCTCTCCGATGGTTGGACCACCTGCTCTCCTGCTCTCCTTCCCTCTCCCCTCTCTGAGGGCACGTGCACTTGCACTCTCTGCTTGCTCTCACGACAAAAGGATACATTTTTGAAAATGTCAAAATAAACCTAATACAGTATATCATGTTAAAAAAAAAAAAAAAAATTAAATAAAGGCAAGTTAAAACTCAAATTAGCCTTCTTTTTCAGGAGTCTGTGTGTATAAATGGTGAGCCCTAATTTTATTTTTATGAATACTAAATACATTTTTGTTAAACCTGAGGAAGACCGAAACGCTGACTGGTTGGTGTTTTTGAAAAACAATCATCAGATAGATCATTTTTTACTTTCTCTTACCCTATATATGAAATATATAGAGTGAAAATAAGTTTTTGAACCAAATCGACCAAAGTACTTTACTGATGTACTTTTTCAGTTTTTTTTTCAATTTTTTAAAAATCGCTCCAACGATTTTGTTTAAAAATCAATTATTTTTTAGATGCTCTTTAAAATGTATATTCTCATTTTGCCATTGAAATCTTCTGAAAAACACTTTACTCGTACTTCATAGGAAAGATGGGAGAAATGGTTGCCATGGTAACAAAATATAAATATTTTTCTGATTAAAAATTTTACATCTTAAAAATCGAATGTACCCTACTGTCGGAAACTAAAAATACGCCGACACAAAAAATCTGGTGTGACAAGCACCGAACAAAACTTTGGATTACCGAAGGTAAGAGAAAGTTGTGTGCTGTGCGACCATCACACCAGATTTTTTTAAAGATTTTTTTGGCATCTTAGTTCAGTTAGACCCCATCAAATGATTGGTAGCCAATTTAATTGAAATAAATAGAGGAACAGGCAGGGACGGGGTTAAAGGGGGTGGGGTCGGTGGCTTCCTGTCTCCCCCCTCCATCCGAGAAAAAATAAAAACAAAAAAATCTTATGTGACTGACCTCACAGCAGATAATTTTGAATAAAATAACGCTGTTAGTATTTGAAGGTATTATTTAAAAAATGTTCATCCCCCCAGAGAGGTCTTTCTATAAATTGGATCTTAAATGTTCGGACTAAACCAAGCGAACAAATTTGCCCATTATTTTAAGAAATAATCCCAAACTGCATAGAACAAAAAGAGCAGCAACTTTTGCATATTTTGTTATCTGTTCGATTGATGTCAGGAACATGTAAAATGAGTTCTTAATAACAACCTAATCTAACCTTCAGTTGTCATTTTTGTCTTCGATTCTTTTTTATTAAACTTTTTTATAACGTTGATTCTTAAATAAAAAATAAATAAATAATAATAATAATAATAATAATTATAAAGATAATTAAAAAAAATGAAAATAATGCCTAAAACTTACTTATATTTTTTATTGTATATATTATTTTAATCCAAGTCAATTGAGACAAAATGGCGACAAAAGGTGGTCATATACAGAAGCTTTGGCGCTGAGATCGCCTCACAATGCAGCTATTTGATTGGGTCAAATTATGCAGCATAATCTACATTTTCTGCCCCAACCCAAGCTTCAAACGAACAGAATGCAGGACAAAATATACAAATTTTACTGCAATGACAAGCGAACCGTACAGACCTTATTGATAGTATCTTTTATAAAAACAAATTATATGCTATCTACGGTTGGTGTGGGCAAAATTAAAAAGTACAATTGTTATAAATATTTGTTATCACTTATATAACTGCACTCTAGCCGAGTAGCAAGCAGTTTGATAACGGATTTAGTAGTATTTAAGCTGGGTGACGTAAGCACTATTTTCAATGGGCTGGATGGATGGCTAGGCCTTCGATTGCATCCAATATTCACTAAGCCTGGCCTATCTCTCATCTGGTGGTCATGCTTGTCTAATAATTTATAATAATTCGATTGACCTCGACATCGGCATCATTTAAACGACGTCATGCGTCGTCGGAATGTCTGTCGTCGCTCTCATCTCGTTAATTTGTCAAATAAAAAAAAAAGAAACAATAAATTGATATCAAAGGCTTTTATTTTTTAAATTTAATGTTGTGAGTCTGTGTGGTCCAGAGGGTAGGGGAATTGGGATAAAGAGGGGGGGGGGGAGCTCTTTCGCTGAGGAAACTTATTATTTATCAAACCGTCTGACACTTTACACTCTTTGCTTTAAGGGGGTTCAGGAGCGACGTCTAAAAGTACTTTAAAAAAAACTAGACTATTATAAGGAATTTTTCAATGCGGTTTTTTTTAAATGAATTAAATTCATAAGAGATTATTGGGACATCGAGCTATAATTTGTTTAATGACTTATTAAAAAATTATCGTAATTAATTTTTTTGTTATCAAGCAAATACAAAAAAACAATCTGTCCCAATAATCTTTAATTTTGTTTTTAAATTTAAAAGTGAATTTATTGTTATTATTAATCACATATTAATTAAGAAATTTTTAAAATAAGCTTAGATGATTTATTTAAAAACCAACTGTCAAATTAGTTCAGCATTCTTGCAATAGATGGCAGGCTAGTCTAACAGACGATATAGTATTAGCCTATATCTTGCCTATATTTGCCTCTTGGCAAATTTTTGAATTACTTGATATTTGGGCATACTTTTTATGACACACTACATGGCCTAGTTCAATTTTCTAAATTTTCCATTCAATCAAGTGTATCTTCATCCATTTTGTGAATTTAGCGAGATAGAGAGGCTGCATTCCCCTTTTTATTACTCGTCTAAACTCAAACTTATCATTTGTTTTGTCTTTTTTTCAGCTTGGAATCAAAACATGGCATTTTCAATAATATTTTGTTCAAAGAGGAAATTTTAACAAAACGATTCATTGATAACTCGAACTTGTTTGACTAACTGTAAGTTTAATATTCTTATTTATCTATAGAGATTGATTTTATAAAATTTAGAACTTAAATAGAGAGAACCTTTGCTCTAGGCGAAATTCGGACCTTTATATGATTATTCGACCCCCTCCTTTAATGTTATTCACTTTACTTCAGGCAAATAAAAATTGATTTCTTCATCTTTATATGCACATTAACAAAAATCCTCTAATTAACGTTTCGGTCCATTGGTACAGTGAGCGTCACAATTAAGTCCCCACCTGATAGCTAGAGCTTTAAGTATCTGGTGTATAGTGAAACAATTTTAATGACCGAAAGGGTAAAATAAAATCTGGTACAGATGATTTTATTTTACCTTTTCAAATTTAAAATTATTTCACTATAATTATAGCATATACTTGAGGTGTTCATTTTGAGAGGTTGCGGCCACAATTTTGAAGCTATCGACCTCAATTTTTTTTTTAATTAAAGCTATTTAAAATATCTACAACTTATAGAAGTCCTTTTTTTGATTTTCGATAATTAATATTTTTCTTTTTAGATTAATCACTAGAGACCGGACAAAAAAAGCATAAAAAAATGGAAAAAAAGTGCTTAAAAAAGCATAAAAAACTTGAATAAAAAGTCGTTAAATAAGCATATAAGTTGAAAAAAAGCATCTAATAAGCAATTTTTACTCATACCAATGGCGTATACAATTTTTTTTTTAAAGAAACTAAATTTATTCCGCCCCGCCCTGCGAAAAATTTTATTTTGCGGAACCAAATTTTTTCACCCTGCGGAAAAAAAATTTTTTTACAGGCCTATATTTTTTCACACTGCGGGGTTTTTGGAATTTTTTTTTTTTTTTTGGGGGGCGGCCTCCCCCCCCCTTATATACGTCCCTGGTGTATGCGTGTGTGAATGGGAAAAAAAGTTTTTTAATAAAAAAAAAAAAAAAAAAATTATAAATATTCATAAAATAAGTTCAAATAAGCACGAAAGGGAAAAAAAAGCATAAAAACTCAAAAAAGGCATAAAAAATGCAATCTCAATGCACTCAGTTTTTCCTAATTCGTATAGAAATTAAATATCTAATGGTTGCTTATAAAATTGAGCAATAAGCATTTTGCTTAAAATCCGGTCTCTATTAATCACAATAAATAAATAATATTTTAAAAAAATTCGGTCTATATCTTATAGATAATTAAATTAACAATCATTGTGTTAAAAAAGAATTAATTTTTTGCCTTAAATTCATTAGCTGGAACCTTTCAAATGAAATGGAATAAAACGCTTGTTTCCCTATGGGCAGAACTAACGCCATCTCTTGCCGCCTAGAGTAACCAGCTTCCGAAGCGGTTGATAACGGTTTTTCGAAACGCGCTCTAGATGCCAATTGGGGACTTAATTGTGGCGTTCACTGTGCCATCTTCAATGACGGCGTTTTTTTCATGTCCGTAGTTCTTCAATGTAAGTGGGGTCTTTTTTACAAGAAATACAAAATCGACAATCATGCAGCTCTGATGCTGGTAGTTTTTTTTTTTTTTTTTAAAACACACCCACTCTTCTCTCCTTTCCCACCCCCCCCCCAACCCCCCCCACCCTCCCTCTTCCCTTCCCCCTGCCTTATACGACATATGAGATCAACTATAATTTATATATAAAAATATATATATATGGGTGGATACATTTATATTATTTAAGCCATCTGGGATGGAGATGAAAAAAAAAAACCGAGGGGCGGGGGGCCCAAACCCGCGAGATTGGGGAGAAGGGGGGAGCGCCACCCACCCCCCACCCCCCCGCCCGGGGGCTGGGAGGTAGTTAATAAAGGAAACATTCAAGCTTCTATATTTTCTATCTAATATTTCAATTTTGTGGAGAAAATTGGCTCTAACCCAAGAGAGATAGATTAAGAAGTGGCCGACAGAGTGAGATAATAAACTCTAAATGAGAGGATATTATATTTGATAGGTGCTAATATGACCTAATTGATTTTAAATGATTCATTATAGGGATAACGACAAAGGGTCAAAGGAGCTAGCCCCCCCCCCCCCCCCCCCACCCTCTCTCTCCTTCCGTCCTACACATCAATCAAGAAAGAGTTCATACTTCAATTGGACAAGGAGAGGAGGATGGGGGGGGGGGAGGGGGAGGATAGAAGAGAATTTTATCGGCGATATCTGAATAGCAAAATTAATTTGCTGTGACTGGTCACACAGCACACTACTTTCTCTTACCTTTCGTAATAGAAAGATTTGTCCCACCAGATTTTTGTGTCGAAATATATTTAGTTCCGCCGATAAATTAGAATACAAGATATAACATTTATAAACATGGGGAAATATTTATATTGTGTTACCATGGCAACCATTTCCCCTATCTTTCCTATGAAGTGAAGTGTGCTTCAAACAATTTTGAGAGCAAAATGAGAATATATATTTGAAAGAGCATCTAAAAAATAATTTTTGAATTTTAATCAAAATTGTTGATGTAAATTTCGAGAAAACTTGAAAAAGGACATCAATAAAGTGCTAGTACTCTTTGGCCGATTTTATTTAAGGGGGAAAGGGAGCGAAGGTGTTACTCATGTTTTTTACCGATAAGAGGGCGTTGTGTGTCATAAAAAGTATGCCCAAAAAATCAAGTAATTCAAAAATTTGCCAGGAGATGTCAGAATGGTAGCTAATAATATTTAATGCATTTGGTTGATTTTCATTGATCTTTTAACAATAAATACTTTATAAATGTTATTATATATTATGTATCTTTTATAAAAGCATAAAAATATATAAATATAGACCAGATATAGGCCAAAAGGGGAACAGCTGTTAGACTAGCCTGCCATCTATTGCAAGAATGCTGAACTAATTTGACAGTTGATTTTTAAATAAATCATCTAAGCTTATTTTAAAAATTTCTTAATTAATATGTGATTAATAATAACAATAAATTCATTTTTAAATTAAAAAAAAAATTAAAGATTATTGGGTCAGATTGTTTTTTGTATTTGCTTGATAACAAAAAAAATTAATTACGATAATTTTTTAATAAGTCATTAAAAAAATTATAGCTCGATGTCCCAATAATCTCTTATGAATTTAATTAAAAAAAACCGCATTGAAAAATTCCTTATAATAGTCTAGTTTTTTTTTAAGTACGTTTTGACGTCACTCTTGAACCCCCTTAAAAGCTTCGTGTTGCATCCTAGGGGTGGTATCTCGTTGAATTCACTTTTAGAGTCCTCAAAATCTGGAACAATTGCAATATATACTCGTAGGTAGGAATAGAGAAAGTGAAAAAAGCTCGCCCGATTAAGATTTGTTCTTTGAAGAAAAGGAAATCGATGCCATTCTTTGATTAAATCATTTACTGTAGTTAAGTAAGATGGCATGTTTTTGTTTTTTTTTGTTGTTGTTATTAAGATTTGTCTCGATCACGCCAAGCAGTAGAGGGGGGGCCTCGTCCACCCATTTCTTTACCTTTTGCTTTCATGCTAGGCGACGTAACCGCCCTAATCTCAAATTAAAAGGTGAATAACCCCAATGGACTTTTGATTTGTTGATATTTTGTTTATGTTGTGCGAACATAACAAGTCATGCAGGCACATGCCCTGCAAGCCAAAGAGGCGCAAAATATAATACGAACAACAAAATCATTTTAATTTCAACATCCACTTACGAACTATACTTGCAAATTTTATATGAGTGGCATTTTAAATTTATTATCAGAGGTGATTGAATCTTAATTTTGAAATTTAAATAATTCTTCTAAATGGTTCATTAAAAAGTTAAAAGTTTTAACAAAACTTTATTTGACCCGAGACAACGTTTCGTCTACTTGTTGTTAAGACTCTTGAGTGAGAGCCATTTTATCAAAAATTATTAAACAAGTCAGGTTTTAAGGGGGTTCAGGAGCGACGTCTAAACGTACTTTTAAAAAAACTAGACTATTATAAGGAATTTTTCAATGCGGTTTTTTTTAAAATTAAATTCATAAGAGATTATTGGGACATCGAGCTATAATTGTTTTAATGATTTATTAAAAAATTATCGTAATTAATTTTTTTGTTATCAAGCAAATACAAAAAAACAATCTGTCCCAAAAATCTTTAATTGTTTTTAAATTTAAAAATGAATTTATTGTTATTATTAATTACATATTAATTAAGAAATTTTTAAAATAAGCTTAGATGATTTATTTAAAAACCAACTGTCAAATTAGTTCAGCATTCTTGCAATAGATGGCAGGCTAGTCTAACAGACGATATAGTATTAGCCTATATCTTTTATATATTTTTATGCTTTTATAAAAGATACATAATATATAATAACATTTATAAAGTATTTATTGTTAAAAGATCAATGAAAATCAACCAAAATGCGTTAAATATTATTAGCTACCATTCTGACATCTCTTGGCAAATTTTTTGAATTACTTGATTTTTGGGCATACTTTTTATGACACACAACGCCATCTTATCGGGAAAAACATGCGTAACCACTTCGCTCCCGAGCCCCTTAACAAAAAATACATAAATACGATTATTTCTTGCTACTCTACTTATTACACAGGGGTACAGTGATTTTGTTGCCCGAATATCTGAAGCTGTTCCTGGCGCTGATTTCATTAATGCCATCAGTTTTACCACATCACGTCTAACTTTAGAGCTATAGAGAAAATTAAATTTTAATAGTAATTATAAACAAAATTGTTATCAAAGTCTGTGGATATGGTGTGATCAGCACAGAACACAACTTTCGATTACCAAAGGTAAGAGAAAGTTGGATGCTGTGTCGACCACCATCACACCAGTTTTTTTTTTTTTTTTAACTAAATAATAATAATAAGCTAATAAAAATTCCAAACTTTTTAGAGGGATAATAAAAAAAAAAAGAAAGATCAGGTAAGAATCAGCTTTCTTTTTTTTACTTTATATATATTATCTCAATTGCCTTTTCTTTTTTTTTTTCAGGAAGTCAAGTGTTATTTATCTTTGGCCCAGGATCTTTTTTTATTCGGCTTTATGGTTGGCCCTCTCCCCCCCCGCCCAACCCCCTGGTCCCGTTATTATTCCCTGGGACATGCAGCCTCTCTCTTGGCACGTTGCATTCACCCTTCTCTAATGATAAGAAAAGCCCTTTCCACGCTAATTACGCTCAACAAAACTTTCTTTTTTCAAAGTTACTTAATTGTGGCTTTTTAAGAAAATATCTTTGCCTAGCCGCTTCCGCCTGCGGCGGGCCCTCGCCTTTTCTTAATCAAGTGCCGCAATTTTCCAGTCAACTCGTTTTAGGCAATTAATAATTGCAAATACAAATCTGGCTATCTATCTCTTATGAAAAAAATAATAAAAAATTTAATTGTATAACAATTTTTTTATTATTTTTAATTTGAAAGAATTAATTATTTAATTATTTTAATTAATTGGCTTTAATTTTTCATAAGGCAAGACTGTTGTG
>JAKCPI010031772.1:0-10772 GCA_023213315.1 Euborellia annulipes | reverse complement strand
TCAGCGCCAAAAGTGCCTGATTTCGATGCCTTGAGCTTAGGCAACCAATATGCAGAGCCGTCGGATTAGTTGCGTTAAAAGTAGCTTCGCCCCTTCTGTTTCATTAAAAAAGATTATTTATTTATTTTAAAAATATTTATGAATTCTAAAATATTTTTATATTATTAATAAAATAAAATTAAAACTTTTTTCTCATATTTTTTTATAATTTAGTTAAGAAATTTTTGTTTTAATCTGTGAAGAAATTAATTAGTGATAAAATTAGAATTGAAGCTTAAATAAAAATATACATTTAATTAACATATTATTAATTCTTTTAAGTTATGTCAAATTAGGGGTAGGGAACCCCCTCCCTTATCTGGGGCTCACTAATGTTTCAAAGGAAAGCATACATTAGCAAATCTTTCAAATGGAATATAAAAAATCTTCCTCCTCATAAAAGTCTACGTTTCAAAAAGACTCTTCGAACCCCCCCCTAAAATTATTTTCTTTTATTTTTCAATTGATTTTAATAAAATTTAAAATTAGGCTTCATTAGGGAGTAACTAATTGAAAAATGGTATTTTAGACCTCAACAAATTCTATCGCCCCCCCCCTTACAATTTATTTTCCACTCGATTTTATTAAAATTTAAAATTAGACTTCTCTATGGTGTAAATGATTGAAAAATTATATTCCAGACTTCAGAAAATTCTATCGGTCCTACTCCCTCCACCAATAAAATCTGTTTTCCACTCGATTTTATATTAACCGAAATTAATTAAATACAAAATAGATACCAGGGTGGTTAATACCACAGGTTAAAACCGGTTTTAACCGTCTTCCATTTAAATCAATTTTGACCAATGGTTTTTAATGAAATAAATAAATTTCATATCGTATGCTTATATTTCGGGAAAATTACATAATTATATTACATAAAACCATGGGCGTAGCCACTAGCGTAACGTTTTTTAGCAGGGCCCCCCGCAAACCTTTATTTCGGGCCCCATTATTAGACCATACAAAAAATATTTTTAAAATACCGTATATCCCTGAACTCTGAGGGCCCCGGGCTCTCTCAAAGAGAAATTTTCATTAAATTTTTTACCGTTTTTACCGGAGCTCTGAGGACCCGGGCCCTCTCAAAGAGAAATTTTCATTATTTTTTACCGTTTTTATCGGGGCCCTGGGGGCCCCGAGCCCTCTCAAAGAGAAATTTTCATTATCTTTTTTTTATCTAAATTTTTCCTTTTTTATCGGAGCTACCAGTTTTTTAGCCCGGCCCGGCCCGGGAGGGCCCCTCAAGGGTCCGGCCCCCCCGCATCGCGGGGTCTGCGGGGGCGTACGTTACGCCACCGGGCGTAGCCAGACATCTTGTTAGGGGGTGTGGGGGGCAACGCCTCGTTAGGGCGAGAGGGGGGTTGCAATTAATATATACATAGATTATTAATTATTTATTTAGATAAAAAAAATTAATGTATTGGATTGTGGCGTTAAAAACTTCCCTATGAGAAAAATATATTTGTTTGTTTGTTTTTTTAATTTTTAGGACAAGCCAGAGGGAGGGCAACGGCCCCCCTGCCTCCCCCTGGCTACGCCCATGCATAAAACAAAAAATATCTTGCTTCATGATCATTAACTATTCATTCATATTATTTATTAACATATTAGGAAAGAAAATTTTATCAAAAATATATTAATAAGATACTAGTCTCGCCTAACCGGGGGGCTTGTTTCTTCTAACCCCTCCTCCCCTTGATTTCTTTTTTTCTACTTTTGGTAAATAATTTCACCTTTGAAAAAACATAACAATTTTGTTTTTTAGTTTAGTAATTTAATTTATTTAAATTTAAAAACTTTGCGATAGACACAACTCCTTTTTGGATTAATATAATTATTTTCATTTTATTTACATGTATTTTTTTTATTTTGATACGAGAAAAACAACTATTGCTAATAAAAATCTTTTTTTTTTTTATTTATTTAAGATATTTTTTGGCATCTAAGGTCATTTAGACCCCGTTCTTATTTATTTCAAATGATTGGTAGCCAATTCAAATGAAACTTGAATTGAAATGAGAAGAGACTTGGTAACTATGGAAATTTGTTAAAAAATCACTTAAATTCGAAAATTGTGCATAGCAACAGAGCAAAATCAAAACAAACGCGTTGCGTTATTTCTTTGAATAATGGGCAGGCAAAGTTAAAATCAATTGAAAAATAAAAGAAAATAATTTTAGGGGGGGGAGGGGGGTTCGAAGAGTCTTTTTGAAACGTAGACTTTTATGAGGAGAAAGTTTTTTATATTCCATTTGAAAGATTTGCAAATGTATGCTTTCCTTTGAAACATTAGTGAGCCCCAGATAAGGGGGAGGGGGGGGGGGGGTTCCCTGCCCCTAATTTGACATAACTTAAAAGAATTAATATGTTAATTAAATGTATATTTTTATTTAAGCTTCAATTCTAATTTTATCACTAATTAATTTCTTCACAGATTAAAACAAAAATTTCTTAACTAAATTATAAAAAAATATGAGAAAAAAGTTTTAATTTTTATTTTATTAATAATATAAAAATATTTTAGAATTCATAAATATTTTTAAAATAAATAAATAATCTTTTTTAATGAAACTGTAGGGGCGAAGCTACTTTTAACGCAACTCATCCGACGGCTCTGCATATTGGTTGCCTAAACTCAAGGCATCGAGATCAGGCACTTTTGGCGCTCACTGTACCATCTATTGCAATAGTATTGAGAATAAAGCCCGGCAGTTAGGCAGCCCAAATGGCACACGTTAACTAATATATTAAAAAGATAAATTCTTATGGTAATAAAGGGCGATCGCCCTATGTCTGCTTTGAAAAAGATATTTCTTAGACAGACCAGCTGCCATTTGGGCTGCCTAACTTCCGGGCTTTATTCTCAATACTATTGCAATAGATGGTACATTTTATTAAAAGGGGGTTTAAAATGTGAGTCTTCGAGAATCTTAATATAAAAATAATTATTAAAAAAGTGGGTCTTTTTTACTCTCTCTTTACCTCTATATATATGTTAATATATAGAGAGAGAAAGTATTGGATTCATGTCAAAAAATTCGATGTCGAGATTTTGATTGATATACACGTTTTGAGGTCCCCTGAATCTAAAAACGTGATTTTCGCGACATGGTCTGTCTGTCTGTGCGTGTGTCAGTGGCGGATCCAGAGAAGTTTCTGGGGGGGGGGGGTAATCTGGAGTGACTGGTCGCACAGCACACAATTTTTTTCTTATTATCGGAATTTAAAGGTGCATTCTGTAGTTGTTTACCAGAATATATATACAAATCAAATTTTTAAGTATTAGTTTTTAAAATTTTATATTAAAAATACCATTTTTTTTTCCCAAAAAATATATTTTTCTCAAGTCTCGGGGGTGGGGGTACCTTTACCTCCCCCCCCCCTTGTATCCGCCCTTGGTGTGTGTTCAATTTTAAGCCCCCTGGACAGTAAAAATAAGCTTTTTGATTTTCTCAAAATTCACTCCAACTTTTTACTTTCTCTTACTTATTAATTGAATTACATTAAAATCTACAATCAATCCCTTCTATTGTTTATAATATATTTTTGTATTAATTATCATTAATAATTGAGAAAAACTCTCTCAAATGAGAAAATCAATGATTTAAATATTTAATTTTAGACAATAAATTAATGAATGGTTTGTTTGTTTGTTTGTCCAGGTGAAGAATCGCCTCATGCGCCTGCCCTCCCCGAAGACTCGGCCGGAAATGCCACGATGCGTTTAAGTGAAAAAATCAGGATTATATTGGAGCATTACAAGCAGCCGGATCCCGTCGGATTGCCAGGAGCTCCCGTGCCTGATCCAATGCCCATCCCAGATATGAAACAAAGCTACGGAGTGGGCACTACGATGCTCTTCAAGCAGACTAAAGTGCACGGCTTAAGCAAATTCAGGATCGTCAGCGTCCATTCGAATCTGGACCGGATGGAGGTTGTTTTTTCTCTCACTCTGTGTGTGTTTGTTTTCCTATTTGGAGACAAAAGAATAAAACTCCCTTCTAAGGAAACAATTAATTTAACGAACCAGATCTAAAAAGACGTTGGGTTTTGTTCTCTTTTTTTTGTCTCCACAAAACAAAGCATGTTTGTATCAATTGAAGGCCTTTGTTTCCAGGTGGAGGCGTTGATTCGAGTGGAACTGTTGACCATTCTAGGCAATTACTCTCTCCGATCGTTTGTCTCTTCAAGCGCCGGTCCTTTTAACGTCACCCTTCAAGGTGTCAATGTTTCCGGAGTGGCCAAATTGACAGTCGATCGAGGTGGTCAACTGGAAGCCGAAGATATACAAATGAATATTGCCTTTGAGAAGATGTTGGTAAAATTCGAGAACCTTGGTTTCCTCGGCGGCTTTTTCCAGGGCCTTGTCAACTCGTTGGGGCCTTTCCTCTTTGATAACATCAAACCATACATTCTTTCCCAGGTGAGAAAGTTTTTTATAATGGTATCAAATAATTTAAATAAGTTGTCATATATGAATAATTTAATTTTTAAATATTAAAAATTATGTATATATTGGGCATTAAATTTTAAAGTTTTTTTTTTTTTTTTAGTTTTAGTTTTTATAGTTGTCAAATGTATTGGGTGCGCAATATACTATTGAGGTGTCTACAAGAAAGAAGGCTGTTGAATGCCTGAGGGAAACCATTTATCTTTAATATTGAAAAAGATGTAGATAAATAAAAATTTGAGTTCTATCGACTCCTTTTTCAGGAATGTGCTCCTGAAGAAGGAGTCATTAGAACTCCGAAACATAGACTTATATCGGAAGGAGAAGATCAGAATAAAGCCTGTTAATCATCTCCAAATTTGTATTTATCTACATCCTTCTCAATATTATTCACCAGGCTGTCCCCTACCTTCGTCCATATCTTTATAATGTTTTTTTCTAATATATTAATACATATACAATTTCAAGTCTAATGGAAGCCAAAAATAAATTGTTGAAGTTGGCTAAATAAAATTGGCTTAAACTCTTTGTTAAAAAGAAGTTTAATTATTCATTCAATGAAGGTTTTTCTTTCCTGGCTGCTTTCCCCCACATCTTCAAGCTCAACAATTATAAACAGCCACATTAGGGTGGTCCTTATTTATAGAGGTCAACATTTTTTTTTTTTAGAAATTTAATAGCAGGTACCCACAGATCTTTTCCATTCCATTAAAAAAAAATGTCTGCAAAATTTGAATTCATTTGTAAAACAGGAACACGTCGCCTTTGAACTTTGAGAATCAAAATTTTTCTAAAAGCATTCCATTGGTTTTCGTCCACAAGGCATGCACATTCGAATAAAACTAGAAATTTATTATTTGGAATTTTTTATTGCTTAAAACTACCCTAAATAATACATAATTAATAGAACTAATAAGAAAAAATAGATTTTTAATAACCCTCTCTTCCTCAATTTTAATTATGCTTAAAGCATTTGAATGTAACATGTCAAAGGTCATTCAAACTATTCTTGCTTGTCCTTGGGCCATAGCACAGTGGTAGAGTATCCGCCTCTTGGACTAGGGGTCTAAATAATATCCCGTGGGCTAATTAGGATAGAATAAAGACATGTGCCTTGAATTTTGATTCTAAAGAGAAATTGTTTCATCTGTCAATGTTCCTCAGCACAAATCTGTGATTATTAGAGCCCGGATGTTCATGCACAATCAAACCTTAAAATAAACAGTAAATTAATGCACTATAAAATAACCAAATATGCACAATAAAGGGGAAAAACAGCTCCATCATAAATTGAGTCGCATTGTATATTATATTACTTTCTCTTACCTATGTATATCTTCTTCTTTTATATATAAAATTCTTCTGTACGTGTGTATGTGACTGAACTCCTCCTAAACGATTGAACCAATTATGATGAAATTTTCTGTGTATGTTTGTGAGACTCCCGGACAGGTTTTGTTTCACAAATAACAATAAGTTAATGAGTAATTAACCGTTAAAATAAGAAAAAAATAAAAATTAGGAGAAATAGTTGCCATGCTAACAAAATATAAATATTTACCCATGTTTACGATTTTTTTTTATTTATTTACATTTTGAATTCTAAAATATCGGCGTAAATTTTTGTCTGTGTACCGGGAGAGTCCCGGAAAGGATATGATTCACAAAAAATCTTAAGTTCATGAACCGTTAAAATAATCTCTATATATAAAAATGAAAAGGGAAAATGTATGTACCGGTATGTATATAAGTAGGCGAGCAAGGGGGTCCAGAGGGCGCCTTCGGCGGGGCTTTGCGTCTAGTATGTAATATATATATAGAGAGAAAGTATTGCATTCATGTCAAAAATTCGATGTCGAGATTTTGATGGATCTTCACGTTTTGAGGTCCCCTGAATCCAAAAAAGTGGTTTTCGCGACATGGTCTGTCTGTGTGTGTGGGTGTGTGTGTGTTCAATTTTAAGCATGAAGGAATTGAGCTAGGAGGTTGAAATTTTATATTTAAGTTAAATACCTCCCGGGACCGGAAAAATAAGCTTTTAATCAAAATCGGCCAAAGAGTACTAGTACTTTACTGATGTACTTTTTCAGTTTTTTTCGATTTTCTCAAAATTCGCTCTAACGATTTTGATTAAAATTCAAAAATCAATTATTTTTTAGATGCTCTTTCAAATGTATATTCGCGTTTTGCTCTCAAAATTGTTTGAAGCACACTTTACTCTTGTGCTTCATAGGAAAGATAGGAGAAATGGTTGCCATGGTTACAAAATATAAATATTTTCCCATGTTTATAATTTTGACATCTGAATTCAAATATTCCCTACTGCCGGGAACTAAATACATGTCGACACAAAAAAATCTGGTGTGACAAGCACAGTACACAACTTTCGATTACCGAAGGTAAGAGAAAGTTGTGTGCTGTGCGCCAGTCACACCAGATTTTTTTTATTTTATTTTTAACAATGAACCATTTTCTCTAAATGTTCTTCATTTAAGGACCCGCTTGCCAGTGGCAGAGTTTCTGCCTCTTGCGCTAGAGATCAAGGGTACGCATCCCGCCTCATGCGACAAAAAATTATTTCAATTTCAAAATAAATTGAAATAAATAGAGGTCTAAATGGCCTTCGATGGCGAAAATGACCTTGGGTAAATTTAAAAAAATTCATGCTTTTTGACGACAACTATCTTGTTTTCGGGTTTTATGCTTAACCAATTCTTGCCATGTTTCATTTTTAGAGTTTATATAAAGGAACAATTTGAGAGGTACTTGCATTAAAAAAATGCAACTTGAAAAATAAGGACCACCCTAAGCCACATTTTTTATCTTTTTTTGTAATTTTTTTGGTAATATAGTATTTGATATCCGAATCCGCCTATTGGGACTAGATTCAGATAATTGATTTTATTCCATTATATTTTCAACTATGATAAAGGGAGATGATTCACTATCTAATAAATTTTTCTATTAACTTTTTTCCATGGACCTTTTGAATTTACAAATTTATTTTTACAGGTTAACCAGGATATTCGTCACGATGTCAACAAAGAAATTCGTAAGCTGCCTCAACGCTTCCCTAATTCTATTTCTCCGTTGGATATGCTAATTGCTGAAGCCCGCAAGCAGGTTCGAAATTTGAAGTAAGAAAACATGGAAACATTTTTGTTATTCACTTTTTTAAATTTATTAATGGAGAAATGTTGAGAGTTGCCGCAAATAACGAAAAGCTTAATCTTAGGTCTTTATTAATAGTAAGGAATTCATTCAAATGCTTTCTTATTAGCTGCCACTATTGCATTTCTTTCATCAGAGTTCATCAAATTCTTTATTTCAACTGAGAGATCTAAGAATGTTGGGATTAAATTTGAAAGAAAAAGAAAAGAAACATTTTCCCCAAAAATGAATATAAAAAAAAATAAATAAATCAAATTAAAGATGTTATTTGGTGGAGTCAAAAATGCAGACAATATTATTTTATTAAGAACTGATAACAATAATCGATATTTTTTTTTAAATTTCATAAAATGATATATTCTCCATGCCAAAATTCGCTAATAATTTAATCACGGATATGTTGAATTGCTTTAGGTCCAGTCGCGTTATTTCAACTTTTTCTTGGGAGGGGGCAAACTTTGTATTTTTAAAATTTACCTACCAATAGGTGCTCAAATTTGGGCAAAAGATATTTAATTTAATGAACTGTTTAATTTTGTACAATTTATATTCCCGTAGATTTATTTTATTTAGAATAATCATTTGAAAAGATCAGAGCCCTTTGAGGGGGCAAATGCCCCTCTTCCCCTCCCAAATGACGCCTCTGTTTAGGTCACTTCGCTGATTTTCCTAAATCAATCAATTTATATTCAATTTCCACAAATATAATTTTTTATTTAAAATCATAAGAATTGAGACTAAATGGATTGAGTTGCATAACGGAGCGGGCCATGACTTTTAAAGTTAATCAATTTGACGCTAATAGCTAAAAGACAGTAGCGTAACTAGGTGGGGGCGAAGGGAGCGCTCGCCCCCTCCGCCCCAGGCGCATCAAGCCTTTGGCGCCCCTCTATACCGACATAGGCGCCCTAAGGCATCTAAAATATAGCCCAGGGACGGTGATTTTATCATATTCTTTCCATAGATTGTCCAAAAACACGGATAGTTTTCTTTTAAATTATATTACAACTTAAAAAACGACGCCCTTGTTGAGCTTCGCCCCCTCCGCCCTCAAAGGCTAGTTACGCCGCTGCTAAAAGAGGCGTGCGTCCAGCGAGTTCTCGCAGAGTGTACCGTACATCCTTGAATATGCCACTTCGCCGTTTCTGATGTTTTTCTATTCAAAAATTCAGACACCAATAGAATCATTAAACTCATTTAATACAATAAATATTGTTTATAATTATATAATCCCATTTGTATGTGATCCCTTCTGTATGCATCTTGCAGATTCCTCCTCCCCCCTCCCTTATCAATTGATTGCTTTGGACCTAGACCAAATTTGATTCATACATCTAATTTAAAATTAATATCTTATCAGAAGCAAATTAAATTGATCATTTAAATAAAAACAAAACAGAGACCAATCAGCTTGAATAAATTCCAATAGCAATCTAAAATAGATTTGGAAAAAATAAGATTAAGAAAAAAAAAACAAAAAAAAAAAAAAACAATTACTATTTTAATTTTTTTAATTCGAAAGAAATTTTGTTCCCATTGATTTATTAGAAGTTGTATCAGAGAAAAACGAAATTATTTTATGCAAATTGGATTGTTTTCTCGGCGAAGAGAGAGTTGTCTAACCTGAGCGGATATCTCCGGATCTCTCTCGGATTGGATTTTTTATGCATAAAAAAAAAAAAAAAAGAAGGATAAGGGAGTAAAACAAAATCAGATTATATTTTATTTTACCAGTGCTTTATTAAGAAGAAAAGAAAACCACAATAAATAAAATTAATTCGGTCGTCTGAGTTATAATATTATACAGATAAAAAAATATTTTTTTTTTTTTTTAATGTTCATTAAATTTCTACTTCTCAAATAAAGAGAGAAGGTTTTTCTTTTGAAACAAAACTGAATTATAATTTTATTTTAGATTTATTCAATTATTTTAATGTAGCGGAATATATTTCTTCTAATAAAAAATATCTTCAAAAGGTGTAAAAAAAAAAAAACAAACTCTGCTTCTCTTTGTTAAAAATAAAAACACAAAGCAACAAGATCAACATACTGTAATTTAACAAAAAAAAAAAAAAATAGAGGTTTGGCAAAAATTAAAAAGTAATTTTTACCAAATTATTATATATTAATCCGTTTAATTTGGATGCGTTAATAGCGTTAAATGCGTTATCCTTCATCTCCGTCGTCAGGGGTTTGAAAATAAATATTATAATAAATGAAAATAGTTTTCTAGGGCGTGCTGCCTTCAAAACTTAATTACTTTTTCAAAAAAATGTTTGAATTTGTTTTAAATATTATTAACCAAAAAATCCCAAAGATCCTGATAAAAGAAGATTTCCTGTTGGCTATAGTATAAAAATCATTTTAACTTTACTCCCGGCCCTCGGGCTTGGCGTAGTTGGTACCGCGCCTGCCTTATATACCAAGGGTCTGATGATTTTATTTAAGCCATTTGGATACCAGAATGCCTGGA
Source organism: Euborellia annulipes (assembly GCA_023213315.1). Lineage (NCBI taxonomy): Eukaryota > Metazoa > Arthropoda > Insecta > Dermaptera > Anisolabididae > Euborellia > Euborellia annulipes. The sequence continues at coordinate 636 of JAKCPI010031772.1, read as the reverse complement.
TCCCCAATTGATATATTTACAAATAACGGGTATCGTTTAAAGTCTTATATGGCCTATGTTGCCCAAAAGACTGTGTGAATGTGAGCGTGAATGGGAAAAAAAGTGTTAAAAAAAAGCTTTACCCCTTTAACTCATAGCTAAGAGTTAAGAAATATTGACATTATTAATATTGATATCCTTAAGGGGATTCAGCAGGACACTTTGAATCTTTAGTCCGAAACTACTGAGCCAGTTTTAAGTATTTTTTATGCTGTTTTTTTTTTTTTAATGATTTAAATTCGTGATCATTTTCCATAATAGAATGCTATTTTTAATTCTGATTAAATAAAAAATATTTTTTGATATTTATATAAAATGCAAAAAAACGTTCTATTATGAAAATTTAATTTTTTTTTAATCTAAAAATGTAAAAATCATTCATACCGGTATCCAAACTATTATAATTAAATGAAATGGTGACAAAGTAAAAAATAAATTTCGTTTAATTTATTTTATCTAAAAATTAACGGCCAAATAGTTCAGCACTCTTGCAAAAGATGGCAGGCTAGTCTAACAGCCGGCATTATCAGATCACGTATATGCCTATATTTATATATTTTTTTGCTGTTATAATTGATATATAATATTTATAAACTA
>JAKCPI010031771.1:0-47011 GCA_023213315.1 Euborellia annulipes | reverse complement strand
CAGATTCAGATTTGGGTTTCTATTATAAATATGGATAGTGCCTTGATGATGTCGTAATTAAATTTTTCCAGGAGTTGAAAGAGAGAAGGTGGGTTTCGGAAATGCGGTTGAATTGCATTAAATAGTTTTCTTTGGCGTCTATATAAAGCATTCATTCGTAAAAAGCTGTTAATTATTAACGAAATTATGAACAAAAACGACAGCAAATAAAAAACACAAGTACACTCAGTGGTCGAAAAAATGGACTTTTTCTTTTACAAGTATAAAGAAAGATATGAGATTCTAGAAATATTTTTTTTTTTAAATAATATTTAATAAAGTTAGTGCCCGGGAACCTATGCTCAGAGAGGATACATTAGCTTCTCGTAGATAGGGTTCGCTTTTTAATTCGATTGAAGTCTATTTTTTTCGACCAGTGAGTGTACTTGTGTTTTTTCTTTGCTCACGTTTTTGTTCATAATTTCGTTAATAATTAACAGATTTTTACGAATGAATGATTTTTAGAAAGCCAAAGAACTATAGAATATCGTACATATGTGTTTTTTGCATTCAGGGATATCTAAAATTGTATTAGGGTGACCAAAGCAAAAAAAATCTTGAAAATTTCGATTTTTCTAAACTTTAAGCCGTTTGCGGCACGTCTAAATGACCTCCGATTGGGATGAAACTTAAAATTTATATGTATTCTAACTATCTGTATATTTTTACGGGGTGCGGCGTTAAAAATAATTTGAACATTCTAAATAAAAGCCGTTTTAGAGCACTTTTTCTATTAAAATCTATTTTGCTCTATATCTCTAAAACTGTGCCTGATGGAAAAATTCTAACTACATATCTGAATTCAGAATGAAACAATGCACTAGGTTCACTAATCAGAATTCTTGTGAAAAAACCTTGTCGACTAGTGTAATTAGATTCTCTTTGTCTTTTTTTCTTTTTTTTTTGTACTAAAGATATTGATTTTAAATAATAATAATAATAATAAATAGAAATGCGATATAGGGGGACCACCCTTTAACAAACAAACAAACACATTCATTGTATTCCGATTCTGATCAAATTGATATAAACGTCGAGAACTTGAAGGGTTGATTGATGGACGATGAACGCATCAGTCCAACTAATTGCCTTCAGAGCTCACTGCATCAGGAGAGACAGACAGACAACTATGAGACCCCTCCTAGTTAAATAATAAATTAGGGGATTGTTTTATGATTAATAAATAAGCATATTATTCTTTGTCAAATCTCAAAATAATAATAAATGAGAGAAATATGCAGTTGCCATATATTTTAAGTTTATATGCGTACAATTAATACACTTGTAAAAGAAATGAATCGAGTTTTTACTTGCTCTTACCTCTATATATATGTTAATATATATAGAGAGAAAGTATTGGATTCATTTCAAAAATTCAATGTAGAGGTTTTGATGGATATACACATTTTGAGGTCCCCCATAAAAAGTGGTTTTCGCGATATGGTCTGTCTGTCTGTGGAAAAGGTTCCCTTCTCTTTTTCCTACCCCTACCTTCAAGCCACTCTGACTACCCCAGTTGAAAAGTTACGCGATTCCTGTCCATTCAGTATGTAATTCACTTGTGAAGACAAGGGCGGATACAAGGGGGGGTAAAGGGGGTAATTACTCCCCCCCCCGAGATTTGAAAAAAATACTTTTTTTTTAAATTTATTTTTAATGTAAAATTTAAAAACTAATATTAAAAAATTCGATTTGTATTAAATACAAATCAAATTTAAACGGACGGGAAAAATTTCGGTTCCGCGAAAGAGGGGCACATGAAAAAAATTTTAGTTCCGCGGGAGGAAAAAATATATTTTATAAATTTTCCGTCTCCAAAAAAAAAAAGGTAAAATATTTTTTCAGACGGGAAAATAATTTTTGGTTCCTCGAAAAAAAATTTTCCAAAAAAAAAAAAATTTCGTAGAAAGATTTTTGAGATTACCCCCCCCCGAGAAACACCTCTGGATCCGCCCTTGTGTGAAGATGACACATATGGTGTCGAAATGCGCATAAAGTGTTAATATTAAATTAATATATCATTGAAACAAACAACCTTGTGTACTTAAATTTAATTCTCCTATTTGTTTGATTTTCGTCGATCTTTAATAATGAATAGTTTATAACTATAACTATATAATATATTTCATTTCAAACAGCATAAAAATATATAAATATAGGCTTATAAGTGATCTGAAAATGCCAGCTGTTAGACAAGCCTGCCATCTTTTACAAAAATGCTGAACTATTTGGCCGTTAATTTTTAAATAAATACGAAATTTATTTTTGATTTGGTCCCCACTTGATTTAATTATTATAGGTTGGATATTAATGATTTTTACATTTTTATATTATAAAAAAAAATTACAATTTCCATCATAGAATAATTTTTTACATAGATAAGAGAAGGTAAATTTAATTCTTTCCCAAGTCCTTATTTATACATTAATTTCTAATTCAATTTGAGTCTATATTTTTATTCAACACCTTCTTAAAAATACACATAAATAGAAAGAGAGAGGAGAGGGAGAAGAAGAAGATTATAAGACATCAGGGGAATTTTAAAACAAGGCAAACTTTTAATTCAGATAATGTCTCAAATGAAAGATCTCGTCTCCTTTAATACATACTAAATATTTTACAATATTTTAAGGCAAAGAAACAGTTTTCTCACTTCTAAGAATGAATTCAAATGAGATATTTAAATTTTAGAAACATTTTTTATTAATCAAAAGTTTTTTTTTTTTTTTTATTAGTGTTATATGAAAAAATAAAGGGTCGGACTAAGCCGAGCGCACAACTGTGCCCACCCTCTATCCAAGAAAAAAATATTGGTCCCCCCTAGAGCCCAATATATTACATATTATATATCATTTTACTAGGGAGAATACTTCTGGATGTTAAAAATTCGATGTCGAGATTTTGAGGGATATACACGTTTTGGGGTTCACATGGCCAAATCCAATTCTTTAATTCACCTTTTCCCCTAAACTCCCTATGTCATGTCCGTTACTTGGCTTTTTATATACAGCAACGTCAGCGCCATCTGTCGGCATTTCCGTGAAGTTGTAGGTATGTATGTATATGTGTAATTTTGGAATGAGTTAATAATAATGTTAAAATCAAATTCAAAAAACTTATTGTAACATCATGCTTTTTATGTAAACACTTGCTTTGATAATAATTATCAATTAAATAATACAAAAATTTTTGAAATAAAGGGGTGAAAAAAAAAAGAGAAAGTAAAAAAAAAAAAAAAAAAAAAAAATTATCAATATTGTGACTAACTTCTTGGAAATGAGTGAAAATGGCGGGGAAATTTGTATCTAACTTCATAGGAATGGCGACAGATGGCGCTGACGTCGCTGTATATAAAAAAGGCACGTAACGGTCATGACAGTTAGTTCACTTGAGTCGGAGAAAGTGCACAGTACTTGATAATGGCTGCAGAATAAGCAATCGAAACGTTCTACAGTATTTATATATTTTTAATAAATATTTAATACAAAAATGTGGTCTATAATTAAAAATTGTCCTAATAATAATATTTCAAAGCACAAAAGCTTTAATAAACATATTCGTGATAAATAGTACTAGTACTTTACTGATGCACTTTTTCAGTTTTTTTCGATTTTCTCAAAATTCGCTCCAAAGATTTTGATTAAAATTCAAAAATCAACTATTTTTTAGATGCTCTTTAAAATGTATATTCTCATTTTGCCATTGAAATCTTCTGAAGACCTACTTTACTCTTGATACTCCATAGGAAAGTATAGGAGAAATGGTTGCCATGGTAACAAAATATAAATATTTTCCCATAATTTAAATTTTACATCTTGAAAATCGAATGTACCTTACTGTCGGAAACTAAATACAAGTCGACACAAAAAATCTGGTGTGACAAGCAGAGAACACAATTTTCGATTACCGAAAGTTGTGTGCTGTGCGACCAGTCACACCAGATTTTTTTAATTAGAAGAAAAAAATATATCCTCACAGATCAGATATCAAAAGGCGAAAAAAAATTACCTTCTCTTTTTCTTTCCTTTTTTTTTTTTTTTAAATCATTAAAACGCGGATTTCATTCTATTTCAATTAAAATGATTTAGTTTCAAATATATCATAAAAACTTGGACCTAAGAAAATTATATCTCTCTCTCTCTCTCTCACTTTGTTGACGCACGACTTTTTTAGATGAATGTTCTCCTTTCATGAATTAAGGGATTATAATAAATGGAAGGTCTTAAAGGTCACCAAAAAAAAAAAAGAAGATAGGAATCTTAATTAGAAGTTTTGATAAAAATCAAGGGAGGAGATATTCATAAATTAAATGCCCGACATCTTTTTTGTTTTTTATTTAAGGAGTACAGTGAGCGCCACAATTAAGTCCCCACTTAATAGCTTTAGCCTTAAGTATATGGTATGGTTGAAAAGCTAAAATGAAATCATCTGTACCAGATTTTAGGCTTTACCTTTTCGGTCATTAAAATTATTTCACTTTACACCATATACTTAAGGCTAAAGCTATCAAGTGGGGACTTAATTGTGGCACTCACTGTACAAATCCTAGTAAGAGCTTTTACAGATGGAGGTTATTTTCTATTATACTAACCGCGCAGCCCGCCTTCAGGCAGTTTCGCTTAGCCAGGTGGACGAAACCGAAGCCCCTGGATCTCCCGCCAGCGGCAGACCCTCGCATTTTCTTAATCTTTTTCAGCTAATTGAAATAAATTGTCGCATAAGACGGGATGCGAACCCGCGACCTTTGAGTTTTATCTTGCCTTATGAAAAATTAAAGCCATATGAATAAGAATGCCTGGACTTTTTTTTTTTTTAATGAAAAAAACATTCACACTTTTTTTTCTCATTCACACACACACATTCACACAGTCTTTTCGGCAACTCGGGCCTTATAAGACTTTTACGATAATGGTTAATATACCTGGGGGTCCAGGTATTCTTATTTAAGCCATTTGGTATTCAAAAATAAAATCATCGGACTGCCTGGGGTCCGAACCCACGAAGTTCGGTATAGAAGGTAGGCACGCTACCAACTAAACCAAGCCCCGTAGACGACTGTGTTTTTTTATAAAAACACTCACACTTTTTCTCATTCACTCTCACATTCACACAGTCTTTTCGGTAAACTTAGGCCATTTAAGACTTTTACGATAACCGTTATTTAATAATATATATTTATTTGGGGTCCAGGCATTCTTATTTTGGTATCCAAATGGCTTAAATAAAATCATCGGACTGCCTGGGGTCCGAACCCGCGATGTTTGGTATACGAGGTTAGCACGCCAAGCCCCTGAGGGCTGACGACTGTGTTAATGAGAAAAAAGTGTGTTTAAAAAAAAGAAAAAAAAAACCAAATGAAAAATTAAAGCCAATTAAAGTTAATTAAATTATAAATTAAATCTCTCAAATGAAAAATAATAAAATTTGTTATATAATTAAATTTTTTATTTTTTTTTTTTTTTCGTAGTGAGATCACAGATCATACAATCAAGATGGGACAGCTCCAGGTTAAAAATTGTTTATAAGTTTAGCGCCCTCTATACGCGTGTCGACCAATTATTTTGCGCGGGAGACCCGTGGCTCAAAGGGAAGACATTAGCTTCTCGTGCCTAAGGTCCCGCGTTCGCGTCCCGTCCCAAGCGAGAAAAATTTAATTAATTTGAATTGGCTACTAATCATTTGAAATTAATAGGGAAGAGGTCTAAATGGCCTTAGATGCCGAAAAAGACCTTAAATAAAAAAAAAAAAAAAAAACTGCTCACGAAAAATTTAATTTGTTTCAAATACTGGAGTGATAGTTGCACAGGAAAAATCTCGTCCAATCCGTATTGAATTTTTGATATTTATTCAATATTTTCTGTATATTAATCAAGGGCGGATCCAGAGGTGTTTCTCGGGGGAGAAAGAGTAATCTGGTGTGAATGGTCGCACAGCACGCAATTTTTTTCTTTATTTCGGTAATTTAAAGGCGCATTCTGTACTTGTTTGCCAGAATATAAATACAAATCAAACTTTTAAGTATTAGTTTTTAAAATTTTTCATTAAAAATAAATTTATTTTCGAAAAAAAAAAGTATCTCGGGGGGGGTAATTACCGCCTTTACCCCCCCCTGTATCCGCCCTTGATATTAATATATATGTTCATCGGTATGATAAAATAAAAAAAAGATTAAAACAATTATTTGAAAATGAACAGTAAATGAAAAAAAGAGAAATTAGTGTTAAAAAAATTTATTGAAAATTCTAAAAAAATTACAATTAAATTTAATTATAAGAGCAGCAAATTAAGAACTTACTTCTTTCTTTCCCATTTTTTAAACACGTAGGGCATATTAAAGGGCAATAATTGCGTGTGATTAATTGAGTAGGGCACGTTACAATTTTATTTAATTCAAATTTATAATGTTTTTTTTTATTTGTTATTAAACTCATGAAACAATGTTATTTTGTTGGCGAATGGAACGAACTCTACAGGATAAATTTTTAACTAGTCTAGTATTGCCATCTAGCCACATATCAGACAACTAAAAACTTATAAACATTCTTCCCATAGAGCTGTCCCCCCATGAGTGAGATGGAGGAAGGGAACAGAACCAGTCCCGTCAGGGACTGATTTTTGGGGGAGTAGCGAGGTGAAGGGCCTCTCACTCCCAACAATGGAACCGGGTTGATGGCAATTTAAGCTAGATACCGGTATTGGGGGTTGGTGCGTGCCTCCGTGCACGATGCACCAGGGGTAACTAAACGGGGAATGTTTTTTTTTTGTAGGCTATTGAGGGTTTTTATGCCATAATTTAGGCTTTTCCCTCAAATAAAAAAAAAAAAAAAATTTTTTTCGTTAGAGATATCGGGAATTGGTTTAGATTGGATAGACAGACGGACACCTTGCCATCATATACGATTATATAGCGAGAGATTATCAACATTATTATACAATCCAGAAAAAATCAAATAAGTTTTTAAATAACGTTAATGAAATATAATTTCACAAATAACTATTATTGTATATTAAAATTACCTCAACATGCAAAAGTCTTTTTACCCTTAATAGAAAACAAATTACCAACTTAACAAAGAAAGAAAAAAAAAAAGAAAATATCATCAAAAAGCTCTCTTATTTATTTCTAATTTTAGGTTATTCCCTCCCTCTTGGTCGTCTTATAAAATATTAATTAAATTACGTCGACTCCACCCCGAAAAAAAGAACGGCCTTTTAATTTCTTTTCTTCTTTTTTTTTGTTTTTTGTTTGATTTATACATTCCTGTCATGAATGTGTTTTTGCTTGCAACCTAATATCGATTAATCATTGTTTTTCATGTGACAAAATTTCACTTCCCTTCCAAATATAACAAATCAATTGGTTGTAATAAATTAACATATCAAAATAGTTCATTTATTAAATCTATACATTTTTACTTTCTCTTATTTTTATAATAGCATTCTATTAGAAAAAAAACTTTTTAATAATTTACATATTATGAAATTATACAGTATATTCGATTTAAAAGATTATGAATATATTAACACTAGTAGCGCAAACCGCTTTCGGCAGATTGCATATTTAACAAGAAAATTCATTCATCTAATGTTAATTTACGACCTAATCTTTTTCATTTATTTCTTTTCGTTTATTAACTGCTCACAATTATTTTAATATTTTATATTAAGGGGGTTCAGGAGCGACGTCTAAACGTACTTCAAAAAAAAAACTAGAATATTCAATTAATCATTTATAAAGAGTAATCTCAATTAATTATTAATCTATCAATACGAAACTTATCTATTTTATTCTCTAAGTCGCTCACGTCATTCTAAAAACTCGTCTCTTTAATAAAATGTACCCGGAAGAACAATTGCCAAAAATAAATATAAGCCTTCAAGAAATGAGGATGAACAAAAAAGTTTTGTCCGAAACGTCTCTCCTTCGTCATTTGGCATACAAAGGCTTTATTTTCTTTGCTGCTCCTGTAATTTCTCTTTCCCATCCTATAACATCAACAGCAACTTCTATCCTGATTATAATAAAAAACATTTCAATTTTTAGGGAATGCATCAATCGAGTCTGCGAAGCAGCTGGTCTCAAGACGGCGGATAAGAAACGCAAAGTGGATAAACGAGTACAAAGAGCAATTGGAGAAGTACCTCGAATGGATCATGCTGGATCCAATGTAAAATTAACCATTTCCAGTATTGGACTTGTTTTGACTAGCCTTGAAACCGGACGAGCCATTGCCAAACATGATATGCCAAGGATCTCGTTTGCTTCAGGCGGGGATACTGTAAGCAATTTCATTTTTATGAGGGGGAATAAAATTAACACATTTCTATGGCGATCTTTAATTTGCAAATATTTCAACGTCTTCACTGCAATAACAATTAGAAATTTTCGATAAGTTCGCATCTCACGCTCTTCCCCCTAACACTATTAGAATTTATCTTTATATATATATATTCAAAACATATTCGTGTGTCATTTTTTTTTTTTTTTTTTTTTTGGGTGTGTATATTTTATTTAAGTGAGTCAGTGAGTTCTTTCTTTATATATATAGAGATAAAGAAGAGATAGGAAAATTCAAATAAAAAATGCATTTTCACAAAAGTGGCGATTTGGGGTCCTTAGGGGCCGAATTTCAAAAAACTCTGAAATAACGATTTTTGATTTTCGTCTAAGGAAGGTTCGTTGATATCTCTTCTGGTTTAAAAGCCATTGTGAAATCAAAATTTTACAATTAGAAGAGAAGGACGGGAATCCTCCTGGGAAAACAGCAGGCAGGTGAAATAAAAAACGTTATATTCTGTCGCCGACGTTTCCAGAGCTAGTCACTCTCATCTTCAGGACACCCATGCATAATTGTTAATAATAAATACTGGTGGTGTGGTACTTATTATTGACAATTCTGCGTGCCCTGAAGATGACTAGCTCTCGAAACGCCGGCGACAGAATATAACGTTTTTTATTTCACCTGGCTGCTGTTTTCCCAGAAGGATTCCCTTCCTTGTCTTCTAATTGTATATCTACAGCCATCAAACTCAACAAAGTTACCCATAAATGACCATTTAGTCCCCTTAAAATTGGAATCTCGGAAAAATTGCTCTTTAAATGACGCCTAGGGCACAAATGTAATCTACATGCCAAATTACAGCTTTCTAGGCCTTACAGTTTACGCTGTGCGATGATTGTAAGCGTAAAAATAAAAAGGCTATAAATTTTATTTCTTCATTTTAGCTAAGAATCCTCCCCCTTACTCTATACACTTTTTTTAATTTTTACCCTTTCGGCTATTTAGGGGTTTCAACGTACATAAATTTTAATTTTAATATACCGATGGCTAGCGGGGGACGTTCCACTCGCTGATCCCTCACATCGTTTAACCGCCACGATTGTGGTCTCTGCACTAACAAAAAAAAATAATTTTACAGATGCTTTTTACTTTTAATTTTCACAATCTTAAGAAAAATTTTTTATTTCAAACTTATTCTCATTGATACTGATTAGAACAAAAATATTTTTCTATTTTAGGACACCCTTGATTTTGTAGCTTATGTAGCGAAAGACTTGAAAGATTGGAGAGCTTGCTATGTATTAGAATGCGGCGGTGGTTTGGCTCAAGATGTCATTTCAACGATTGGTCAGGCATTTGAGCTCAGATTTCGCGAGTTTCTTCACATCCCACCTACAAATAACATTGTGTAAGATTATTATATTATCTTTCAACGTATCAAAGAAGACTTATTTTTTAAATATTTTTTTCAGGAATGAACCCGATCGTGATTATTACAACGATTTGCCTGGTAAAATCCCACCTGAAGCGGGACCTCCTCCTGTACCACCTCTTCCTCAAAACCACCAACAAAGTAGCAGCGCTGCTAAGGTGGCTACAGCGGCTGTAGCATCTCTCACCTCCGCTATTGAAGCTTCCAAAATAGTCACGCCGAGGGAACCTCCCACATGCAGAGGTCTTGTATTCCCTTTCTTTTTTTAGTCCTTAAAGAAAATAAAATTATAATGATTTTCAGCCAATATTTTAGTTTCAAAAAGAACAATGTTATAAGATGATATTTCTGTTACATTCTTTGTAGCCTGAAATAGAGACAGGCAGAATAATGTTTTACTATATCTTTTCGTTTAGTCGCTTAAAAATGGTATATTTTGAGTAAGAGTGAGGAGGGGATTGATTTTTCCTCACACATGGACGGTAAGCCGAATGAATTTGGAAAGCATATAAAATAAAACTTACCATTTTTATAAATTTAAGGGGCTACAGGTGGGCATTGAATCTTTAGTCCGAAACTACTGAGATATTTTAAAGCATTTTTTATGCAGTTTTTTTTATGTTTTAAATTCAGGAGCATTTTACATAATAGAATGCTTTTTTTTAATTATGATTAATTAAAAAATATTTTTTTTTATATTTATAGAAAATGCAAAAAAAAAAAAGTTCTATTATGGAAATGTTAAGCTTAATTTTTTTTTAAATCTAAAAATGTAAAAAATCATTAATATCCGACCTATAATAATTAAATAAAAGGGTGACAAAGTAAAAAATAACGGCCAAATAGTTCAGCACTCTTGCAAAAGATGGCAGGCTAGTCTAACAGCCGGCATTATCAGATCACTTATATGCCTTTATTTATATATTTTTTTGCTGTTATAAATGATATATATATAACGAAAATCAAACAAATACGTACATGAGCCATATAGCCCTTCCATCCTGCCATCTGTTGTCAAAGTTTCGTAATAGTATATATAGGGCTTTTTGGCTAAAAACATGCGAACAGCTATACTTTCTTAAGCCTCTTAACTTGATTTATAAAAAAAAATAAGAGTGTTACTCCATTTTTGACGAAACTTGACTTTGGCAAGATACTTTCGAGTGATTTACGATTTTGTTTCCACTATTTATATCTGTGGACCCTAGAAGACAAGGGGTCTAAGTGACATTTTCTAAAATGTTCGTTCAATTTTATTGATATTATGGTAGTTAAAATGGTAATTTTTTGAGTGGTAAAGAAATCTAAGTGGATTTCTCTAAAGCTGCCGCCAATTAGCGGAGCCTCCCTCACCAGCTAATAGATGTTCTAGGGTCCGCATATACCATATATGTATAATTAGTTAATATTTGTCTGTCTGTTCATCCGTCTGACTGTCCCCCCCTCTCCCCCCCCCCCAGGTAATTAATTTTCTTCCCTCAATTCTGATAACTTACCCTGATATTCATTATAAAGTTACGATGTATAGGAAGGATATTCTTCTCTCTAAGAATTATTTCCATTTCAAAGTTTACCTTTTAAAGGAAAGGGGAAAGGCCGCCGCAAGCGAGGCCGATCTTGATATTTCTATGAGGTTCCTATTCTATAGGGGAAAACCAAAAATGAAGTGCGAAGCTCTCCTTAATTGCGGAGCCCATTATGCGGCTAGTCATTTAAATTATGATTTTTTTATTTTACAGATGGAATGCCGAGTAATTTAATTGACCTGAATGCAGAACCTGTAAATCCTCCTCCTGTGCCTTTGCCGAGACGCGAACATGACTATGTTAACGACATGGTTCTTCCATTATCAGCTGGCAGAGACGTTTTTGATATGCGTGAGTAAATAAATAATTTTTTTTTTTTTTTTTTTTTTAATTATTATTTAAACTTTATTTATTTTTTTTTTTCAGAACCCTTCACAGCTTCTTTTCCCACCGAAACTTTGCCACCTGCTTCTCAGAGAGCTCAACTTCAAAAGGAACTTTGGTTTCATGGGCCTTTGAGCCGACAGGAAGCCGAAGTTTTACTTACAAGGGTAATTCACATTATATACAAAAATATCTCTTCAATTATTTGTCAGTCTGAAATTTACAATTCCGGGTAGCAATTATTATGGAGTTTCCATTTTCATTTCTCAAGAGGTATCACGGAGAGAGTTGGATAATTTTGGAGAAATATTTGGGAAATATTCCAAAGCACATAACGTGCATCATCGTCATTGCCTTGAGGACGTACCGTTCAAAAATTAAAAATGTTCCAAAGGGCATAAATTATATGGAGGGCTGAAAAACATAGTGGTTGGTGTAAGTCAAATTGTTTTGAAAATGAGTTATTTCAATTCTCCATATCATTGGGTTGCCATCTATCATTATATACAGTAAATTAAAGAATATTTCTTGGTAAAATAAATAAATTTTTGTAAGCATGAAACTATGTGTTTTTATTTGAAAATTGAATTTAGATTTTATATTGCCAGGTGTTTTTTTGTAACACAAAAACATTATATAAAACATATACCATCAGGACAAAAGAGATTAGTTCTTAATTAACATGTGAGTTTTTTATGGCAATAAATGGAAAATACCTTTTTTCTCAAAATAACAATCGCTTTACTTACACCACTCTGTTTCTCAGCCCTCCATATGTTTGGCTTAGGCAAGTAGTTTTTTCTGCAGAATAAATATTTTTCTCCCTGATTGATTGAATATCAATTTTTAAATATAATCTAGACACACAAAAATCTGGTGGGACAGCACATGGTATGCGTTCATTCACTCCAGATTTCTTGATAGATTGATTGATTAGATATTTATTTGATTGATATTGTGATATCCCAGCAGTTTAAAATATCCTTTTTCTCTAATCGAATTTCTGATCATCTTTATTATAATATTAATGAAATGTTAATTTTGCTTCCAGGATGGAGACTTCTTAGTTCGCGAATGGCAAGGATCTCCTGGACAATATGTCCTGACAGGAATGCAAGGCGGAATCAAAAAGCATCTTCTTCTGGTGGACCCTGAGGGAGTTGTAAGTCACAACTTCTTTTCTTATTCTTCTTCAAAACAAAGACAAAATGAAAGGAAAAAAAATTAATTTATTGATGAGGAATAGAAATGAAATTCAAATTTATTTAAAAAATTAAAAAGTTTTTTTCCTTGAAGTTTTTACTAATTCTAGCCTAAGTAATTTAAAATTATTGCGATCCCATGAAAATTAAATGCCGATGTTGGTGTTGCAATTAGCAAGGATGAAATAAAACTCTTTTTATTTTTTCTTTTCCACGACTTTTCGGGCGTTCATCGCGATGTTTCAACGAAAATATAGGTTCCGTTATTCTAAAGAATTTTAAAAATGTATAATTTCTTATCAATAAAATGAGGACGTGGTATATGGTCAGCCAAGGCGAAAAATAAAATAAAAGTCTATTTTTTGTCGTCGTTTCGAGTGCTTTTAAGCAGGAATATAGAGCATTATATTTATTTTAAAATAAAGGTGTCAATTATTTTGAATGAAAATTTTATTATATTAATTTTAATATTATCAAATTCGATTTATATTTTGAATTAATTTTTTTACACAAAAATAGAACCAATAATAACAATTATTTGTTGAAAAAGTGGAAATTCTATACTCTCACTTGTCGCTGGCTTATACAAGTATATTGTATTATATACAATATATAATAATTCATTATTTTATTAGAGTGAAGTGGATCGCTGAGTAGATCTTGTAGTAAGGAATAAAGAAAGAGCGAATGCAGCTATATTCATTTTGTTTATTAGGCACTCCAAACTGACGTTTCGGACAGATTTTCGACCATCCTCAGGGCTGAAGTGTGTTAATAAAACTTTTCAAAAAGTCGAATGGCGCAATTGTGTAAAATATTGCGCCTTTTGAGGAGTTTTATTGACATACTTCAGCCCTTAAGATGGACGAAAATCTGACCGAAACGTCGGATTGAACTGCCTAATAAACGAAATGAATATACCTGCATTCGCTCTTTCTATACAATTCATTATTTATTGATGTATTTTTTTTTTTTTTTGTTTTTATTATATCACTTTCTCATATCAATTCATAAGTTGCTTTTTTGTTCTTTAATCCATGTTAGAGAGTTTTTTCTTGATGTTTTTGGTCTTCTTTTGATTGTAAAGGTTAATTGAATAATATCCATTAAGAGAATGAGTTCCTTCACTTGACTCCTATTCTTCCTGGACGTTTGGCCATTCCCTAAAATATATACTTAAATATATATATATATAGGAGATCAAGGCAGCCAAAAGCAATAAAGAAAAAATGTATTTTTTCCTTCTGCTATATTTTGTACACTTGTCGAAGGATATTCCGACCTTCATCAGGACAATGTGCTGTTTGCCTCGAGATTAAATGGGCTCTTGGAGAAGTCATGACAACAGAAAAATGTCCGTACCAACAATACGTCAGGAGTTGCCAAGCTTTAAGCTCGAGGCAAACACCACATTGTCCTGATGAAGGCCGGAATCTAGGCCGAAACGTCGACAAGTATTCGAAATAAAGCAGAAGGAAAAAATACATTTTTTTTCTTTATTGCTTTTGGCTGCCTTGATTGCCTCACTGCCCATTATATGTATAGTGAGGGACAATATTAAGTCCCACCCATGAGTTTTCTATTGTGATTATTTCATTGTTTTTATAAAAGAAAATGAAAATCCTTATTGGAAATCTTCTAGGCTTGAACCATGAAAGTTTCTATTAAAAGATATAAAATATTTTTTTAAAAACAATGAAATAATCACAAGTAGAAAACCATGGGTGGGACTTAATATTGTCCCTCACTGTACTTTCACCCACTGCTCCTGATATATAGGCCTATATATATATAATAATGTTTGTCTGTGTTTTTAGGTTCGAACTAAAGACCGCATGTTTGAAAGTGTCACCCATTTAATTATCTACCACTGTACGAAAGAATTGCCGATTATATCAGCTGAGAGCGCGTTAGTTTTGCGGCGGCCGGTTCTTCGCACTCGTAAACTTGCCACTTAATTATTATATAATTTATAAATAACAACAACAATAACAATAACCCACCTTACAAATATGAATTCATCACTTGAACTAGGGTACTGATAATCGTAAAAAAAAAAAAAAAAAAAATTATTTGAGTACAAAAATTTGAACCTACGATTATTAGGCACTCCTAGTAGGTAGGAATTGAATATTCTAGATTCCGAGAACGATATACTCAATGGTATTTTATAAATCAATGTTTTATGATCTAAAATTAGTATCTAGCAGCAACATTTTAGAAATAATATTCTCTCTCTATATTCTAAATCTATTGCTGAAAGGAATTGATTAGTGATTAGGTCATCGAACGAGAATTTTGGTTCGTAGGTTTATTACATTCTATAATAATACTCGACTTCTTATAAAATGAATGTATTTTGACAAACAAATTGGAGACGAGGAAGGCAAGAAAAAAAAAATTGGTAAATTTAAAAGAGAAGGAAAAAAAAGCTGTGCCTTGTGTGGTAAAAGTTGTTAAAGGGAATAACGACCTTTATTTTTTTAAAAGATATTTTTTTTTTGCTCTTTTTCGAAATTTGATCTTCCGAGTATTTTCTGTTCCATGTCTCTTTGATTTAAACAGGGTAATTGTTTCATCATCGAAAGGTTTTTGTATTTATTTATTTGTCATGCTCAGGATTTTTTTTTTGTTTAGGCGTTGGCGGAGTTGTTTTTATTCTGGTCTGATAAATTTTATTTATTTTAATTCCAAAATTTGCCTTAAACATTGATATCTTGATCAGTATTTTCTACTTAAATTATATATTTCCTCAAATGTCTACTTAATAAATATAAATCTTATTTCAATTTACTTTTAATAGATCAATTTAAATTTTTTTTAATGAATGAACCGTGTTTTTGAGCATAAACACTTCGGATATTGAGATATCTAGCCAGGGAGACTCCGCCCCCCCCCCCCCCAGGCCCCCCTCCACCCGCCGCCTGCTGCCTTTTCTTAATCAAATGTCGCAATTTTTCATTCAACTTGTTTCAGGCAATTGATAATAAATATGCATATGTGGTTTATTAAAGGATACAACCCTCTGTATATAATGGCGGAGTGTCCGTCTGTCTGTCTGTCTGTTGATCCAATCCGAACCCCAACCTCGATCTCTCTAAAGCCCCCATACACCATCGATTTTCCCCAAGGCCCGGCCTGAATGGTGCTCGCCTCGAGGAAATCCTCAGCGTGTGGGTGATGACACCCTCGAGCCCAGGGAGACCTCAAGGAAATCCTTGTGATTTTTTCTTTGAAGACGCCCTTCTGTTCTGAGTGTCCCTTACTTGTTAGCCATGAAGTGACAGCCTGACGACCCCAGAGAACCCCGAAAGGGATGTGGAGAGCCTAGCCCCAGGCGGGAGGCTGTTCCAAAGTCTAACCGCATCCACCTGGAATGACCCTCCGTATATGCACGTCTTGTGCCTCGGGAACTTAAGGGTCAAAATATTTGTCTTGGACCCCAGGAACTCAAAATAGTCCCTATATATATATAATATATTTATATTTCAACAATTGGGAAGATAGAGATGGGGGGGGGGGCATCTCTAGAATACACAGTTATCTTTTTAAAATAAAACATATTTTATTAAAGAATGGCAAAAAAAAAACATCTTTTTTTTTGTTTCATTTTCTTTTCCAAAATTTTATTTATTATTATTAATACAAATTTTTATCACCCCCCCCTCGCTTTTTAAGAACCACTCACTGCATATCACTCAAAGGACACTTTGTTTTTGAAAACATAAAATTGACTTGAATCAATTTGTTTTAATAAAAACAATTCTCACTCGTATCAAGGGAAAGGTTGCAGGAGCAGAGACTGGCAGCCAAATTTTTTTCTTTAAATATTTTATTGGACCGACGTTTCGGTCTTGATAGAGTTTCAAAGGCCCGGGAGCCGTGGCTCAGTGAGAGGACATTAGCTTCTAGCACCGGAGTCCCGGGTTCGCTTCCCGTCCCAAGCGAGAAAAATTTATTTCATTCGATTTGACTAGAAATCATTTGAAATAAATAGGGATGGGGTCTAAAGGGCCTTAGATGCCGAATAAGACATTAAAAAAAAAAAAAGGTTTCAAAGATCCCTCACCTGATGAGCAATCAATACACATAGCTGCCTAATGCAAATTATATATATTTCCTTGACACTAACGTCGGCCCAATAAAATATTTAAAGAAAAAAATTTGGCTGCCAGTCTCTGCTCCTGCAACTTTTTTACTTGATCAACTCAACAGCCACAACTACAATACTAATTCTCACTTGTATCTTTCTTTCTATTTAAAAATCTCCTGAGCAAGAATGCAAATGATTGATTGAAGGTTTGAGACTGAATCAAATAATAAGGCTTAAAAACGAGAATCGAAAGAGACCAAACAAATTGTTGTTTAATCTGCAACCAAAATTGGATGCAAATACATGTTTTAATTATATATATATATATTTAAAAAAAAATATAATCTATCTTTTTAAAGAGTATTTAAAAAAATAAAAATTTTAGACGTGATTTATTGTTATCGATGTATGATTGCTAGAGGTAGCAAGTGTTTTTTCGCTCAAAATAAGCCTTATTATGTGCTATGTTGTATCTTAAAAAAAAAAAAAAGTGTATTTTATTGTACTATATATTAATATTAAAAGTCTTAATCGGTTTTTATAATCAGTTGAAATCTCTTATATGTGATTCCGTGTTCGTATTTTTTTTTTTTTTTTTGTTGTAAATAGTTTAGGACTTTTTCAGACTAGTCTAACATAGAAGTGTCAGCAATGCATTTGCATAGCGTTCGTTTTTTGTTTGTTATCTCTCTACTGTTAAAGTGTCGCTCGTTTCTCAAAGAAATCAAATCGTTCACTGTTAAAACAAAGTATTAAACTGTTGGCTGTCATTAAGAAAATTTTTATCGTGGGTTCATTTATTTATATAAGACGTGATCTTAAAAAACATTCAATTTCCCCCATATTGTTATTTCATATGATTCAATTTTTAATATTATCTTAAAAATAACGATAATACACCTGTAATATTATATATCTACAAGTATGTGTAGTTTTTTTTCAGGTTAACAATTAATGGATGTTGTGATTATTAAAATTCGGCTGCCAAATAATTTTGAAAGATTTTCCATGCAAAATAGAAAAATATATATTTTTTTGTAAAACAATGAAATAATCACAAGTAGAAAACGCATGGGTGAGACTTTATATTGTCCCTCACTGTACCTTTGTCTTGTTCTTACAAGTTATGCTTGCATGTTTTTCTAGTCTGAAAGAACCCATATACAGTATTTTAAAATCAATCAGCTCTAAAACAATCATCGAATTTTATATGAAAGAGATTTCAACTTCATTTCTATATTTTACGTATTGAATTGAATTTATATATTTCTCAAATAATATATATATATACACATAAAACCGCTCATTTTTTAATTTCTCTTATAAAATAAAAAGTGATTCCTAAGTCTACCATCAGTCTTTTTTTCTTCAGAAATTTTAATATAAATGTTGCTTATATAAATATAAATGTGAAGAAATTAATGATGGTGTAAAATTTATTATCTAAAAATATATATATATAAAATATAATGTTAAGCCAAACAGACATTATATTCTACTATCATTTTAAGCTTTAAATATTGATATTTGTATATTTCAAATATTTTTTGACTAACCATTTTAATGCAATTTGTCTATGCCATATTTTCAATTTGAAGCAAAACACTACGATAATCGTATTATATATATATAAATAAATAAATAAATAAAACAAAATCTGTATTATGTAGTAGTATTGCTCACAACATATAATGTATTTTTTTTTAATATTATAATACAATGTATATTTGTGTATATGTCATCTTTGTTTCATTTCTCTTTAGGCCCTTTGACTGTCCCCAGTCGCTTGAACTCAAGATCCTTCCATAACACGACATGTGTTGTGCCAACTCCTTGCAACACAACTTGTTGCGCTGAAGATGTTATTTGCGCCACCACTAGCCGATTACAGGTTGAATAGCACCTTGTTGAGTTCCTTGATGACTGGGATGTTACATGAAATAAAACTGGCAGTTGAATATATATATATCTTTATTAAAAAGATAGCGTTAAAAGTTGAATACAGGTTCCACAATATAAAAGTTTTGGACAAGTAGTTAAGGATTGTTCACTTAAATAAATTCGGGCCTTGCTCGTCTCGATGTTACGTGGTCTGACGGCGAATTAGGACTAGCTGATTGCCCTTGGGCGATCGGGGTTTATTTAGCCCCAGGATGTCGTCATCTTTGGTCAACTTCGTCTTATCTTAGCCACGGTTCTTGACTAATTCTAACTAAATTGCGGGATCGCATTTCAGGAATAGTTTTATCCCTGTGGACTTTTTCATCATCAATCTGTCAACGATATCAGAGATTTATTGCTTTCCTTTCTAATTGTCTTTGTCGGCTATTCTTATTTATTACCTCTTAAATTTAATTTTGATATAATCAATGATTGGGCCACCAGCTTAGTTTATATTAAAATTGAAATCTCAGATTTCGTTGAGGTTGTCATTATTATTTATTTAATTCTATGCTCTCTTTCCTTCCATGGCATTGATTTTTATGCATAGTAGTAGTGACTCGTATCCTCTGATGAATCATTCTCTCTTTTTTTAACATATAAAAATTTTTGAATAACCTGGATCGCAGTGTAGCACCAGCATTGCAACAAGAAATATCCTAAATTGGCAATAAACTCGCCCGCTGGGGGCGAGCAAGGGTGTCCAGGGGGCGCAGGCCCGCCTTCAGTATCTATATGTCATTCCGTTTGTAACGCAGGGACATTGTAACTTCATTGAACCCCCTTGCGACCCCACCTGCTTCGGTCACTAGTGGTTTAACGATTCCATGCAAAATTGCAACACTTTCAAAAATAAGCTTGGCCGTTTTTTGTGATAAAATTGGAAAAAACTAAAAAAGTAAATGAAAAAAGTACTACTACCCTGGCGCAATTTCATATTGGTGCCAAAAATAATATATTTTTAATATATGGAAAGTTAGAGCTGTTTTCTCCAAATGG
The DNA here is from genome assembly GCA_023213315.1 of Euborellia annulipes. Classification (NCBI taxonomy): domain Eukaryota; kingdom Metazoa; phylum Arthropoda; class Insecta; order Dermaptera; family Anisolabididae; genus Euborellia; species Euborellia annulipes. The sequence goes on along the minus strand of JAKCPI010031771.1, from coordinate 27,113 downwards.
TCTACTTACATATAAATAAACAAACAAAAGTACATTGCTGTTTAATAGTATAAGTTTATATTTATAAAACAATACAAAGATAACATTAAAATGACATGTTTAAATTTAAACCTTTTAAGAGAAAGAACTTTCAACCAACAGATGCATATTATTGCGTTTAATGTTAATCTGGGTTGAAATTCGGAAAGCCAAAGCTCCTGACTCGCCCTTTTCTCTCTAAAATGTTACAATTTCCATTTCAAAGAATTTTTATTATTCAATTTTGTACCCTTTTGCAAAATTATTATTAGGGACTAAAGAGATATCCTTCTATATTTATATTATTCCAGAGAAGTGGCCAGTCTTTAATAAAAAATCCAAAATTAATATCCATTTCACATTAAACGATATGCTTTAACTTGGCTGAGAGTCCCTTCTTCTCCAAGGAATAAAATTCAGAGCGTTTGGTGCGCCCAGAATTTCGAATTTGCTGCCTGGGGCTAACCACACCGCTTAGTTACGCGTTTGGTTAAAATAATTTTAAAGATTTTGTTTCCGGGAGGCAAAAGCCACCAAATGCTAGGCAAAATTTAAAAAAAAAAGACTGCTTAAAAAAGAATAAAAATGGTAAAATTTCTTTCCATAAAAAAAAAAATATTGAATAGTAAAATATAATATTCAAAATTGCAATTAAATATTAAATAAAATTACTTCATAATTATATAAACATTTTAAACAACACAAAAATAATAAAAAATAGAAAATCCCTCAACTAAAGCACAGGCTCTGGAGGCATTTGAAATTTTTTTATATTCGATTTATTTAAAAAGAATTTATTTTTTGTGGGTTTCATAGGACCCCGGCCTTTCGTGTCTCTTTTCTGGACATAAAGCATCGGGATTGAATAATCATAATCGGATGGAGGCATAGTAAGCAAGCTCAAAGGCATCGGAAGAGCCGCTGTGCTCAAAACCAAACAATTTATGAGACCTAAATTGTGAGCCACGTCCGAAGGGATTGAGAGGTATATAGACGCAGATTCCATGTCAATTCCTCGAACGATTCCTGCAAATAACATAATTAAATGCCGCTCTTTAAAATCATGATTCATTTAAGGCGCTTCAGGAGTCAAAGTGTTCGCATGTTATTGCGGATAAGTTGACGTTAGTTGCCTTAAAAAGATGGCCAAAAAGCTATTAAGAAAATTTGCTAACAGATGGCAGGGCTATATTTAATTTCATGTAGCCTATTTAATTGATTTTTGTTGATCTTTTAATAATGAATAGTTTATAAATATTATCATATATTATATATCATTTATAACAGCATAAAAATATATAAATATAGACTTATAAGTGATCTGATAATGCCGGCTGTTAGACTAGCCTGCCATCTATTGCAAGATTGCTGAACTATTTGGCCGTTAATTTTTAAATAAATACGAAATTTATTTTTTACCTCTTTATTTAGTTATTATAGGTTGAATTTTAATGATTTTTACATTTGTAGATTTAAAAAAAAGCATTCTATTATGTAAAATGCTCACGAATTTAAAATGCGCCCTCCTGAAGCCTCTTAATAAATAGATAATATGCATATTTACCAAAACCATAACAATGCGAGAGCGGAACCCGATGTGCAATTGAATGCCATTGCGGATCGTTGGGCAGAGATAGCCATTCCTTATCTACATCAATATGGCAGAGGGCAACAATATTTGCATTGAAGACAGAGAGATATTCGGAAAAATTAGGCTTTTCATTTGCCACGCAGAGAGTCAATTGATTAAGAGGAGCGCTAAAAAAAAAGAGAAATAAAAATATTGCTATTCTCAAGTAGACACAACTAAATAACCACATCAATAGCAAAGAATGGAAATATATTTCCGCCACTTTGGCACTCAAAGGAGAAGAAGTTTTAACAACGTTTCGTATGCTTAACTCAAAAATTGAATTTTAAAGTTAAACGTCTCCCGGTAGCCATCGCTATATTAGTATATATATATATATATATAATACATATATATACCCTGTTATAATTCTCGATCCTTTTTCATTTTTAATTTTTTATATCAATTATATTATTTACAATATATATAATCAATCAATTTATACTCAACCAATGTTTGGTCTTTGACACACCATTCTCAGTCCAAAGGGGATTGTGAACAACCATCAGCCTCAGGGATCCATGGTACAAATATACCCATTTTACGATTTTTTTATTTTCGCTTCCGATTTTTGTCTGTACCAGTCCCGAGTTCATCTTACATAATACCCTAAAAATCTCTACATATAAATATTATTACCTATTACCCTATATATATAAGTTACAAACCATAAATGGCCTCAGTAGCCGAAAGGTGGAAAAAAAGGAGAATTAGAAAAATCTTAAGAAAAAATTGAAAAGGAATGGAAGAAACTGAATAGACCAGAATCATTAGCAAAGAATGGAAATATATTTTCGTCACTTTGGCACTCAAAAGAGAAGACGTTTTCACAACGTTTCGTATCCTTGACCACCATCGAATCGTAAGAATGAGGATGAAATAAAAAAGAAAAAAATCTAGGCTGCTTTCTCTTAATACGCTCTGCCAACAATAAAAATTACACAAATAAAATGGCTGTTGCGTTGTGAAAAATGTCTTTTTTTTATTTAATTTAAAGAATCTTGTCTGAGAAGACACATAAGCAGCTCTTCCTTTCTAGACAAAATTCTTTAAAATACTAGAGGAATATTTTAAAAATTTCTAAAAAAAAAAAAGATTACCAAAACGGAGTGTTATCCCAAATCGAAGGAGTTTCTGAGGCAAGCGAACTTAAATAAGACAAAATTGTCAAATTACGCAAATCCTTTGGCGGAAGACCCCTAAATTAAAAAAAAAAATTAAAAATTATATATATATATATAATGGAAAAAATAAATAAAATTTTTTGCCAATTTACCAAGCGTTCAGACTTCTCATATTAAGTTCGGATTTACTGGAAACTTCATGATAATTATAATTTAAATGAATTCTCTCTCGTGGTTTATTCCCAAGGGGAAATGTAAAATTGTTATACCAGTCGTCAGTTAAAGAATTTTGATAATTCTTTTGGGGCAGCATACTTTTTAACTCTATTACATCGGTAGGTTTCATTTTTTCAATAGAAATATGAATTAATTTAACTCCCATTCCTGAAAAAGAGAAAATTATAATAATATTATTATAATATATTTTTGTATTGATAATATAAAATAAATCACTCATTACCTTTATTGAATCCCATCGTATTGATAATACAAGGTCTCGCAGAGAAGGGCCCAGAAAAGAAGAAATCAGCCAATTTATTTAAACTCACGACATATTTCGATATGCATTGAACGACATCAATTTCGCCCAAAAATAAACATCTAAAATCAAAATAAAATTTTTATTTTAAATGGTAGCAAAAACATTAACTTTTAACTTCTGAAATCACTGTTAATTCATTTTAACACCTCCTTGCCTTATATTGCTGTAAGCAAAAACTAACGCCAAAGCGTTAACATTTAGTCAAAATTGCTAAAAATTAATGTCATGTCTAGGGAGTGCCTTTAATATTTTAACGCCGTAATTAATGCATACAAATGGCGCCTTTAACCAAAAATGAGGTTATGTTTTGACAGCTTTGAGATAAAAGCAACATATTAACGTCGCTGTTAAAATAAATTGCACCTATTTTAATTGCAGCACAAAATTTTTTTATTTTGGAAAAAACTGCAGGCTTTAAAAAAGTGCGCACACAGGTCACAGAAAATTTAGAGGGAACACTGCTTGCACCTCATATTAGTAATAATTTATAAAAAAAATTGACAATATAAAATTTAACACAGTTAAAAATAAAACATTTCCGCCAATTAATTCTCAGGCATTTCCCGACGACATCATTAATTTATGTCGATCCCCTAATTTTATTTAAAATTTGTATATTTACAATTCAGGCGACTTCAAATGTGTGAAATTCGACCCAAGAAGAGGCTTCTTTATAATGGTTACACTGACGCATCCTGGGACAGTGAACTCCGCCTGCCCTGGGTCCAAATCGATGCAAACAACTCCTTCAGAAACAGTCAGAATTCGGTTTATTAAGAACCGAAGAAAAGTTGACTTTCCAACTCCTTTGCCTCCACATAGCATTGCTCGAAGATGTTCACCTAGGGAAGAGAAAAATCGAGTAAGTAAACACACATCATAAAAAAATTTATTTTTTCAAAAAGTCCTTCTAATCAAAGTGTATGAATTGATAGAAATAATGGATTATACAATTTAATATTTATTAATTCAAATAGCCGACAAAAGATAGGGTGCCGCCGAGAGTCGAACCACCGTTTTGTACTTTTCCTTTTCTCCTGATGACTAAAATAACAGTCTGAGTGAATTCAAATAGCCGAATGCCGATCTCTGGTCCAGTGGTAGGGCATATTGAGTACAAATCGTTAGATCGATGGTTCCACTTCCAATGGCACCCTATCTTTTTTCGGCTAATTGAATTAATAAATATTAAATTGTAGAATTTTCCTCACGGCCCCGAACGCGATATGTATATATAATTTCTTATTTATAAAAAACATTTTTCGTAATTAAGAATACAAAAAAGTTTACTATTAGGCCTATCACAGGTCGGATCTAGGGGGGGGGGGGGCAGTGGGTGCATGTGCTCCGGGCGGCAGATATCGGGCAGCAATTAAAGAAAGATTTACTAAAAAAAAAGGTAAAATGATATGAATTTTGTATAGAAAATTTTAAGAAGGGGGCGGCAAATTAAATTTTGCCCCCCCCCCCCCCTAAAAAATCTCGTAGTTCCGGCCCTGGCCTATCATAAAACGTCCACTATTCCCCCCCCAAAAAAAAAAAAAAAAAAAAACTTCTGAAGCCTTCATCAAGTGAAGTATTCACTTTGATAAGGAAAAACTTTCTTTTTAATTAACAACATAACATTTTTTGTATTTTTAATTGAATGGGTGTCTGGAAGAAGGCCATATGTTACATATAATTTATATGTAACATATGCCCTTCTTCCAGACACCCATTCAATTATAAATAATTAACCATTTGGTTTTGGTAAAAAAGTACCACTTTTTTGCTAATCTTCATTATCATTTCGTCACGGTTTAAACACTTAATTCGAGGGCTTTTACCATTGCAATCTTATTTTTTTTGTGATAATGGAATGATCTGGGGGGCGATCCGAGAATTTTAAGTTTGGTAAATAAGTGCCACCCTAATATATATATATATATATATAATATATTATAATTTGAAGAGAAGTTGCTGTTGATGTTATGGAATGGAAAAGAGCAAGTACAGGTGCAGCAAATAAAGAAAGCCTTTGGATGCCAAATGCCGAAAAGGAGACGTTTCGCGCAAAATATTATTCGTCCATCCTCAGTCCTCGTTGGCTTATAAACTAATTAGGCACAAAGTTGTCATTGTTGTTGCGGCACGAATTTTTATAAGCCAACGAGGACTGAGGATGGACGAATAATATTTTGTGCGAAACGTCTCCTTTTCGGCATTTGGCATCCAAAGGCTTTCTTTATTTGCTGCACCTGTACTTGCTCTTTTCCATTCCATATAATATATTATATATACATTTCGGATCCCAGGCAGTCCGATGATTTTATTTAAGCCATTTGGATACCAGATGGCCTGGACCTCAATATATATATATATTTATAATAACGGCTATCGTATAAAATCTTATATGGCCTAAGTGTTTTGCCGAAAAGACTGTGTTGGGTGTGTGAATGGGAAAAAAGTGTGAGTGTTTAAAAAAAAAAAAAAAAATTATATATACATTGTTACACCGAGGCTCGTATTGACTAACTAACTCTTCTTTTACATTATCTTCGAACAGAGAGTACATTTAAGGTCTATCTAACTTATTAGGACTCACCCTGCCTTATTTTGTCCATTAATGAGTCAGCAATTGCATCCCAATCTTCATGTTTTTTATACGTTTTAAATAAAGAGGAATTACTTGATTCAAATAAACAAGACAACATCCTCTCCGTTTGGTAAAAAGGCCTACTTTTATCTAGAGTAACTTCTCTCGGGGTAAAAATTGGTGTTTCCAGGTGAGCATAAAGAAAGTCCGTCAGTGTGTTTGTATGCTTTGAGATTAAAGCATAAGTATATTTTGTAAAATCCTCAGAAATCAAACGCTCATATAAAATGTTTATTTCTGATTCTTTTTTATGCAAACTTTGACCATATAATTGATGGATCATCTCTTTAATCTCCTCCTGCGTGCAATTAGCGCCTTCAATAGCCTCAAATGATAATAAACTTGAGCCTCCATTTGAATAAATGGGTAAAACAGGAGATTCTTTATTAAAATGTGTGCCCAAAACTTCAATGCATCCGTGGAGAACTTTAAGATTAATAACTCCTTTGAAATGAATTGACTGACCTACTTCGAGTTTCATCAACCATTCGTAATGGTGAGTAATTGAAATAAACTCTACCTAAAATTAACAAATTTATATGATTATCAAAAGACAAGATAGTTTAGGATCTGCCCCGAAATAGTCTAAAAGAATTAAATATATGAAAGTATTATAGAATTTCACTACAAAATTGATTATATGAAAAGATTTACCTCACTAATATCCTCCCAAACAGTTTCCTCCTTTCGAGAGCACGATGGTTCCAAAATTCGTTCAGGAATAATAGGTATAATAACTTCCTCTTCTGAATTATGAGTAGATGAATTCATAAATTGACAAACAATCGATTCGTCCAGGTTCATTGATTCCTCTTTCGTATTTTCGGGTTCTATTTTTAATAATTCATTTATTGGAGTGGAAGGTGAATCAGAGGGATCTACAATCATTGGTGTAAATTGGTCGCTAAATGATTTCTCAACATTTTTTGAATCTTTAATTTTCTTCTTTTTCTTTACATTTTTTTCTTTTGTTAACACTTGTTGATGTTTGCCGAGTTTTTTTATTGGTTGTTTACCAGGATGTATTATTAAAGAACATTTTGATTTTTTATTTTTGGTTTTCCTCTTTTTATTTCCTTCCAACATTTTATTTTTTTTTGTTTTAATTTCACTCACATTTGTTGATGACTTTAGAAATTGATCACAGCCTTCCATTTCCTGAAAAATTATAATAGAATAAATAAAATGGAAATAATGGAAATCTAAATAAATATCTACTTACGTAATAACTTTAAAATCTTTTAAGTAAATTAATTAAAAAAAAAAAAAAAAACTTTGATATTTACAAAATTCTAACCTTAATTTTGATCATGTTTTTTTTTCATCGTGGACTCTAGTTGCAATTTTACTCACTTGAGGCGCTAAACGAAGTCACATGACTCACTTGACAAATAACCGCCAAAAATAAAGTTATATTTAATTCTAAGCTTTTTAAAAAATAATATAATAATGAGTTATTAAAGAAGAAAAGTTCTTCATAATCCTCTGATAAGAAATTAGAAATAATTCAATTTCAATTATGGAACAATGACCTTCAAATTTGTAAAATCAAATGATCTCAGCAGTCAAAATGACTTTTTAAAAAATAGAAAAAAAATACCTCCTTCACCCGACCAGAAAAAAAAACTGAAAACCACACATGGCCCCGCTTATAGATATTATTAGATTTTTTTATTAGACAAAAATGTAATATCTAAATTTGTACTTTATAAAATTTCAACTCTCGTTTGAACCAAAATTTGCTTCGTTATTTGAATTCATGACGTCACAACCAAAGCTTTATACGAGTATCATTTTATTTTTATGGTTTTTATTGATTAATTTGATTTTAAGTGTTTTTATATACAGTATTATTATTTTTGTATAAATGTCTTTTTATATATTGTGTTATTTATAAGTATATTTTTTAATATTAATGTATAATTTGCAAAACATAGTTCGAACAAAACAGTGGATGGCTGAATGGCGGAGGCTAACGGCCAAAAAACAAAAGAAAAAAAACTATTGTAAGATCTTTTTTATAAATATTTTCTATTTATAAGTTTATTTTATTTATTATTAAGAATTGTTTTAGAATTCAAGATCCATTTAAGTAATGAACTAATATATAATCGTTTGAGACATAATAAGAATGATAAATTCTTCAAAAAAGAAATAGAATCCAACAAATGGGTCGCCAGCAAATCATAAATCTCGCCTCCTTTCAATTTGAAACGAAAATTTTATTGATTATACTAGCCACCTTCATTTATAAAGGTTAGTCATATTCTTTTCATTATATTCCCTGTTATTTATAGCTACTTTAATTATTTTGTAATCATTTTTTTTTAGAGAAATAAAAATGTAAACCTAAATTCTCAACCAATTTAGAACTGCCCTGGAGAGATTCACTTTCTAAAACTGGCAAAGAAATTATAAAAAGAAAGGTAATGGTTTATTTTCTCTTTTGGTCAAAAATCGGAAAAAATTCTGAAAATAATTACACCAATAATAAATGAAATTTGTAATTAGAAACATTTGCAAAAATAGAACAACTAACTCACGCTCAGACAAGAAAAAATTGATTTGCATATCTATAAACAGATGTGAATACAATTATTTATTTTAATACATTTACATTTTGAATCAGATATCAATATTCAAAAGCCTCAAAACGACTGTGGGCTCGAGAGACTTCCATTTTAGGATCAAAATAAGCGAGTTCTGAAACCCATCAATTAATCAGCAAACAGAAGAGAATAACAGAAATGGGGTAGGGAATTATGACTAAAATCTGAAAAGATTATATTTCATGTGTAATGACATTTTTTTTTAATGTTTATTTTTCTTAGTCTTTTATTATCCTCAATCATTTAATTAAGATAATTTCCATCTGACAGTGTCTGTGTGTCAGGATTATTACTTGAGCGTTGACAGCTTTAATTAAAATAGCCATTTCCCTTATACAATTTTCCGGCTTGATATAAATTAAAATAACCTTTTATGAATAATTTGAGAGCAGAATGATGAAGATAGATATGTCCGAAAAATCTAATATAAGGACACCCAGCAACAGGGAGGGAGGGACATTGGTTATTTTATTTTTAATGATATTTCTTTTCAATTATAAAATATATAAAGATTGCGCTAGATTTATATTTTATTAATTAGCATAAAATAAAATGAGAAAAAAGTTTGTTTGTTTTTGAGGGCGAAGTTGCGTTAAGAACAAGATACTCTTTTGTCCCCTTTGATTAATGATAAAAGAGATATTTATTTAAAAGGCAAGTGATTTTTTTTCCCAAATCTTTATTTTTTTGCCGAAAGCTTATTTGCCTAATGCTTGTTGTTATTAAATTCTTGATTAATTGAATCGGGGACCCAATTGAGGCTGAGCCTGAGGGCACCAACCAGATAGAGAGAGAAGCGGATGCAAGCCATCAATTGAGCAGCCCCAGCCACAAGAAAAGACTGCTTCCATTCTTTTAATCACCTTTACTTATGGATTCAAAATTAACCTCACTATCAAATAATATAAAATCAACTAATATAAATAATAATATAAATTTAAAATATCTTTTAAATCGCTTTTTCTAATGGGGTGAACTGTGCCAATTATGGACCCTCAAAGAACGTTTGTTCTGTCAATTCGAGAGTCAAGCAAGCATACTATCCTGCTAACAGCCCAGTCCACCACCTCTTAATGCCAATTGCCCCAATGCACCTGACTATTTTCGGGAGTTAGTATAGTTAAAAAAAAAAAAAATATTTACCTCGAATTATATGAGTATTGCAATATGGACCGCCGGCATGTTTTAAATATGGACCAGGGTCAAGTCAATGGTAATCATGATAACTCTTACCTGAGGCACGCAAATAAATCAATGAATAATAGCCCAGAAGAAAAGAAAGATCTCAAAAAATCTGGCGTGACTGGTCGCACAGCACACAACTTTCTCTTATCTTTGGTAATTGAAAAAAACTAAAAGTAATCAGTAAAGTACTAGTACTTTTGGCCGAATCTGTTTAAACGCTTCGTGTTAGGTTTCAGGGGGGTGCCTAACTAAAATATAAAATTTCAACCTCGTAGCTCAATTCCTTCATCCTTTAAATTGCCCATAATTTTTTTTTTTTTTTTTTGGTATGAGTGCATAAGGTCCGAAGACCTATAATGACCACTGGTCACATGCATCCAGGAAGAATATAGTTACAAAATAAATAAATAAATAAAGGAACCATGTGGTCCATATTATGTTCACTTTTTGAAAGTTCATCAAAGTGAAATATTTTAGAAAATGTTGATTTTATAAGATGTTGATGTTTTTTTAAGAATTTTATTAATGACATTTAATAACAGATAATTATGGAACTGTTTAAAATTGATAATACTGATTAAACTTTAAAATTCTGAGGTTTATTTGACAAAATCCTTATGGTGGTCCATAATTGGCGCACTTCCCCTACTATTAGACGTTAATCTTTTTTGAATTTAAAAAAAAAAGCTTAAATTCGTTTTCCTCTTTTTATGCTTTAAATTTTTCTGGGTCGGCACTAGGAGCGAGCTAGACCGTCGACGACCTGACATTTAATAAGGGGGAAAAGAGAAGGATGTAAAAAGGGATCAGCCTTAGTTCGATTAATTTGTAATCGCTATTCACATACACACAAGATGCGACTTCTCTAATTCAATTTTCTTTAGCCCAGAGAATATTATAAATCAGTTCCCAACCTTTTGAAGTTCACAGCGCCGTTGGGAATAACATTTAACACTAGGGGCACCCCTCCTTGAATTAAAAAAAAAAATTATTTAATATGTACAGTCAGTTTCAATATTAACCGCCATCCCTAGAGAATAGAGCCGTGAAGTTAGACAACCAGAGTGCTTAGAAAATAATTAAACTTTTTTTTAATATTGCAGTGAAAATACTATTTTTTTAGGCAACATTTACGGCAGCTAAGCGCTCTGGTTGTCTAACTTCACGGCTCTACTCTCTAGGGGTTGGGACTATTTACATTTATTGAAATATTTAAGTAACGTACACCATAACATAATATAGTAAACTTTACTACAGTCATTGAGTAAAAATCAATAGTTTTGTTAGTTTAAGTAATTTTTTTTTGTTTATGTCAATATTTCGCGGTACCCCTTAACCAATTACGCGGCATCCGAAATAATTATTCATAATTAATAAATAAAATTTTATAAACATGTCAATTTAAAAAAAAATTTTCTCAGAATACCTTTTAATTGAGTGCAAACATAACTTTAACTCTTCTAGGAGTTTTCTTTCAATTTAATTGTTTAACTCTTCTACTGGCGTTAGTCATCTAATAGCATTCATTATTTCCTTTTAAAAATTAAAAGCAAGACAGCACAATCAACATTTTCTTCTTTTTTATTCGATTCTATACTCATCTTCATGGCCTGCCTCTTAGCTTTGAATTTTCATTGCTTCGTAACGACCCCCCCCCCCCCCCCCATATTCTCAAATGTCCCAAAATTCACCGCATCTCAAATGTAAAAATGAAATTGATTTTATTTTATTCAATTAAATATTTATTAATTCATATATCCGAAAAAATAAGGGTGTGCCGCCGGGAGTCGAACCACGGATCCTCCGATTGGTACTCAGAGTGCCCTCTGAAGGGCACTCTGAGTACCAATTAATAAATATTTAATTGTATAAATTTCGCGGCTCATATACGCGATATATATAATATCTTAAATATTATATATAATTTCTTATTTATTAATTGATTTTATTTTATTTTCTTATTTCTAGTCTGAAAGACCAGCATAAAAATTTAAATAAGACTGACTCCAAGCTGAAACTCGTCTACTATAGAAAAAGTTGATTTATAGGGGCAATGCCCCTCTTGGCATATCATTATGATTAACAACTAGTCTCGAAGGTAAATACATTTTGGAAACCATTACGAAAATAATTCGATTTAATAAGACTATCAAAGGATTGATAAGGTTTAAATTTGGCATTGGCCGAGAGTTGTATGTGTGTGCGTCATAAACGATGAAGCCGGAGTCTAACGCTGATAACCCCAAGATCCCGGGGTCCGCCCTTTGGACCCGAGGACCCCAGCTCCTGGTTGCAGAGTTCTCTTAGCCTCCAATTCAGGCACATGTCTGCACGATGCGGTCCTCCAGGATGTTGTTATTTTCTCTCTGCTTATTGTTTCTGGTCCAGGGATTCATTCATGGTCAGTTCACCTGTCTCCATATTCTTTGTGAAAATTTGAATTGTTGTTTGTAGCATTAAAAGACCTTAATTCTTTCTTTCTTTTTTTTTATTGTTCATTTTTCCGGTTCTTCTTCTCAGCTAAAATTTTTTTGAAAGAAACAAAATTTTTGAATTCTTGTTGAATTATGTCCTTTTTTATTATGAGAAAAATTTTCATTTGTCCCTATGAAAGGCATAAATAAATATTCATTTATGATTATGTTTTATGATAACTTCTGGACAAGAAGTTAGAGGAATTGACGTTGTCAAAAGGAACAAACCAAGCTCTCACTCTCGAAATATTCCAAAATTGGTTCATTTGATGGCAAGGGCGTACACAAGGGGGGGGGGGGTAAAGGGGGTAAATACCCCCTTGTGATTTGAAAAAAATATCATTATCTTTTTAAATTAAATTTTATTTTTAATATAAAATTTTAAATATTAATACTTAAAAATTTGATTTGTATATATATTCTTGTAAACAAATACAGAATGCACCTTTAAATTACCGAAAGTAAGAAAAAATTGTGTGCTGTGAGACCAGTCACACCATATTATCTCCCCCCTCTCTGTATCCGCTCTTGGTTCAGATCCCAAAAAAATTAAGGTTCGAATTTATCTTATTGCAGTTTTACGTATTTGAAAAATATCAACTATCACTCCTTCCCGGAATAAATTTCTCAATACCAATATCAAAGACAAATATCAAATATTTAGATTATTTACATGTTTTTCCGATTTCTCTCTATTGACGTTTAAAGATCATTTGAACATTTATTAACGCTTAATGTTAAAAAAAAAAAAAAAAAAAAAAAATTATTAAAAATTGCAAATCTTTCAAAAATTATAAGAGCACTTGTGCGAACAGCTGGTCGGATTACGAGCAATAAAACTGAAAAGAGAAATGTATTAAAGGAAAAGAACATGAATAATATGAAAACTAATTAAAAATTAAAGGGATATTATTTTTTGAAGTTTGAAAAATTACTTTCCTCTACACAAAGATAAAATAGTAAACAACGATAGCTATTTAACAATCTTATCTTATTAACAGTTATGAAATGTGCTTTTTCTCTAATAAATCACAAGTACCTTGCAGAGGTCGCTGTGACTCAAATGTTTGTTTGTTTTGTTTTTTAGAAAATTTTGTGGATAGTTTTTGGGCTTCCCAAGGACTTTAAGAAGGGTGTGGGACTCCTTTCGCCCTTGAAACAAAGACTTACAAACGCCAAGCCTTTTTATTTTCATATGCTGATTCAGAGGAGATTTATATCAAATTAAATTGACGAAAAAGCTGCAAAGTCAATTTAACTTTTTATTTTCATTAATATACTCGTAGCGCAGACTGGATTAAGAAAATTTTTTGAAATATCTTAAATTGAACTAGCCTACCAAAGACCTGTGGCATATTGATTAGTTTAGCAGTAAGGGCCTAAACTAGGAGCTGTCCAGACCTTTTTATTAGGGCTCGGATTTTGCATATAATGCATGTTTTTTTTCTTAATCCTTCAAATTTTTTTTTATCTTGCCTTTTTAGGGTATTGGGACTCACCCAGAGAAATCTTATTTTGCATATAAAGGCTTATTTTAGAGTTTAAGTGCATATTTTGCATATTTAGCGATTTTTGCATATTTGTGTGATTTTTATTCTTTGTTTGTTGGCAAATTAGAAAAAGAATTTAAGAAAATCTTAGAGACAAAGAGGGTAGGCCAGAGATGAGGTTTCGCACCTTTTTTGACCTCCCGCCCCCACCCTCTCTCACTGTCAAAAATAGCGAGAAAATTTAAGGAAATAATTAAAATAAAATAATATTTTCATGAAAATTATTATAAAAAAATCTCGACATCGAATTTTTGACATGATCGCAATACTTTCTCTCTATATATTGGAGTTGTCTCTTCGGTGTCTTGTGATGTGGAAAGATCATTTTCGAAGTTTTTTTGTAATTAAGGTCTTTTTCGACATCGACCCGAAACCACTGCTCTCTGTTAATCCTTTTACCTAGCATCTCTTCATGTTATTAATATTTTTATAAGAAATATTACATTTTATTTTAATTTCTATTATTATTGTCCCGTCTTAATAATTAAACAAAATATTTTAGATAAATCATCTCGACTTTAGCCTTGATTATACTGGTATATATGAGAGGAGGCAAGTGGCTAAGCTCTGGATTACCATGTCCGAAATCTCAGCTTGCCACAAATAATTCAAACATTGCCGAAGTCTCCTCTCAGGGTAGAAAAGTGGGAGAAAATCTCACCCCACAGACACAAAGGGCCCAATTTGAGGCCTAAGTGCCTTAAAAAGGAAGATTGCTCAGATTGGGTAACCGAGGAACTGCCCAGGTGGCTGAGAAGGAGCTGCAACTCCTACTGGGTAACCCGGGATCTGAAAGGTTTTGTGCCGGGTGCCTGAGGAGGAGCATACCTCATAAAATCCAATCCACTGGTATATATATATTAAACAAAATCTTGAATTGTTCGGCCAGAACAAATTTATCCATTTAAATTGATTGCTCGATATGAAATTATTATTTATTAAGGAAAATATTTAATTAAAAAAAAAAAAATGTTTCATTAGTTGTTGATAAATATTTATATATAGAACTTTGTTCGATATCTTTTAACTTTAAAATAAATATAAAGATTTGATAAATACGCCCAGAGAGAGAGGGAAGGACGAGAAGGAAATTATATAAGATTCTCTTCATGAATGAATTTTAAGGGAAATATTATAGAAAGATAAGATAGTGAAGTTACTAAATTATTTTTATTTTTTTTTTTTTAATGTATTCTTACGAAATTTTTTTTCTTTTAATGCGCAAACTAGGCAAAATTTTAGCAATAATACAAAAAAAAAAATATTTTTGTAAAATTTGATGATAATTATTAACGAAAATTTTAAGTTGAGGAAGAGCAAGTACATGAGCAACTAAGAGAAGAAAGCCTTTGTATGCCAAATGCCGAAGACGTTTCGGATAAAATTTATTTATCCATCCGCAATCCTTATCGGCTTATATCTAATTCAGGCATAAAGTTGTCAATGGTCTTATTGCACAAGTCTGTGCACATGTACCATCTATTGCAATAGTATTGAGAATAAAGCCCGGCAGTTAGGCAGCCCAAATGGCACACGTTAACTAATATATTAAAAAGATAAATTCTTATGGTAATAAAGGCCGATCGCCCTATGTCTGCTTTGAAAAAGATATTTCTTAGACAGACCAGCTGCCATTTGGGCTGCCTAACTTCCGGGCTTTATTCTCAATACTATTGCAATAGATGGTACATTTTATTAAAAGGGCCAGGGTTTAAAATGTGAGTCTTCGAGAATCTTAATATAAAAATAATTATTAAAAAAGTGGGTCTTTTTTACTCTCTCTTACCTCTATATATATGTTAATATATAGAGAGAGAAAGTATTGGATTCATGTCAAAAATTCGATGTCGAGATTTTGATTGATATACACGTTTTGAGGTCCCCTGAATCTAAAAACGTGATTTTCGCGACATGGTCTGTCTGTCTGTGCGTGTGTCAGTGGCGGATCCAGAGAAGTTTCTGGGGGGGGGGGGTAATCTGGAGTGACTGGTCGCACAGCACACAATTTTTTCTTATTATCGGTAATTTAAAGGTGCATTCTGTAGTTGTTTACCAGAATATATATACAATTCAAATTTTTAAGTATTAGTTTTTAAAATTTTATATTAAAAATACCATTTTTTTTCCCAAAAAATATATTACTCTCTCTTACCTCTATATATATGTTAATATATAGAGAGAGAAAGTATTGGATTCATGTCAAAAATTCGATGTCGAGATGGATCTTCACGTTTTGAGGTCCCCTGAATCCAAAAAAGTGGTTTTCGCGACATGGTCTGTCTGTGTGTCTGTGTGTCTGTGAACAAAATATCTCAAGAACGAAAAGAGCTACGAGGTTGAAATTTTATATTTAAGTTAAGCACCCCCATGGGACGTGACACGAAGCTTTTGAACAAAATCGACCAAAGAGTACTAGTACTTTACTGATGCACTTTTTCAGTTTTTTTCGATTTTCTCAAAATTTGCTCCAACGATTTTTTTTTAAATTCAAAAATCAATTATTTTTTAGATTCTCAATAAAATGTATATTCTCATTTTGTCATTGAAATCTTCTGAAGACCACTTTACTCTTGTACTCCATAGAAAAGATAGGAGAAATGGTTGCCATGGTAACAAAATATAAATATTTTCCCAAACTTATAAATTTTACATCTTGAATTCAAATGTACCCTACTGTCGGTAAATAAATATATCTCAACACAAAAAATCTGGTGTGACAAGCACAGTTCACAACTTTCGATTACCGAAGGTAAGAGAAAGTTGTGTGCTGTGCGCCAGTCACACCAGATTTTTTTCTCAAGTCTCGGGGGGTGCGGGGTACCTTTACCTCCCCCCTTGTATCCGCCCTTGGTGTGTGTTCAATTTTAAGCCCCCCTGGACAGTAAAAATAAGCTTTTTGATTTTCTCAAAATTCACTCCAACTTTTTACTTTCTCTTACTTATTAATTGAATTACATTAAAATCTACAATCAATCCCTTCTATTGTTTATAATATATTTTTGTATTAATTATCATTAATAATTGAGGAAAACTCTCTCAAATGAGAAAATCAATGATTTAAATATTTAATTTTAGACAATAAATTAATGAATGGTTTGTTTGTTTGTTTGTCCAGGTGAAGAATCGCCTCATGCGCCTGCCCTCCCCGAAGACTCGGCCGGAAATGCCACGATGCGTCTAAGTGAAAAAATCCGGATTATATTGGAGCATTACAAGCAGCCGGATCCCGTCGGATTGCCAGGAGCTCCCGTGCCTGATCCAATGCCCATCCCAGATATGAAACAAAGCTACGGAGTGGGCACTACGATGCTCTTCAAGCAGACTAAAGTGCACGGCTTAAGCAAATTCAGGATTGTCAGCGTCCATTCGAATCTGGACCGGATGGAGGTTGTTTTTTCTCTCACTCTGTGTGTGTGTTTGTTTTCCTATTTGGAGACAAAAGAATAAAACTCCCTTCTAAGGAAACAATTAATTTAACGAACCAGATCTAAAAAGACGTTGGGTTTTGTTCTCTTTTTTTTTTGTCTCCACAAAACAAAGCATGTTTGTATCAATTGAAGGCCTTTGTTTCCAGGTGGAGGCGTTGATTCGAGTGGAACTGTTGACCATTCTAGGCAATTACTCTCTCCGATCGTTTGTCTCTTCAAGCGCCGGTCCTTTTAACGTCACCCTTCAAGGTGTCAATGTTTCCGGAGTGGCCAAATTGACAGTCGATCGAGGTGGTCAACTGGAAGCCGAAGATATACAAATGAATATTGCCTTTGAGAAGATGTTGGTAAAATTCGAGAACCTTGGTTTCCTCGGCGGCTTTTTCCAGGGCCTTGTCAACTCGTTGGGGCCTTTCCTCTTTGATAACATCAAACCATACATTCTTTCCCAGGTGAGAAAGTTTTTTATAATGGTATCAAATAATTTAAATAAGTTGTCATATATGAATAATTTAATTTTTAAATATTAAAAATTATGTATATATTGGGCATTAAATTTTAAAGTTTTTTTTTTTTTTAGTTTTAGTTTTTATAGTTGTCAAATGTATTGGGTGCGCAATATACTATTGAGGTGTCTACAAGAAAGAAGGCTGTTGAATGCCTGAGGGAAACCATTTATCTTTAATATTGAAAAAGATGTAGATAAATAAAAATTTGAGTTCTATCGACTCCTTTTTCAGGAATGTGCTCCTGAAGAAGGAGTCATTAGAACTCCGAAACATAGACTTATATCGGAAGGAGAAGATCAGAATAAAGCCTGTTAATCATCTCCAAATTTTTATTTATCTACATCCTTCTCAATATTATTCACCAGGCTGTCCCCTACCTTCGTCCATATCTTTATAATGTTTTTTTCTAATATATTAATACATATACAATTTCAAGTCTAATGGAAGCCAAAAATAAATTGTTGAAGATGGCTAAATAAAATTGGCTTAAACTCTTTGTTAAAAAGAAGTTTAATTATTCAATGAAGGTTTTTCTTTCCTGGCTGCTTTCCCCCCACATCTTCAAGCTCAACAATTATAAACAGCCACATTAGGGTGGTCCTTATTTATAGAGGTCAACATTTTTTTTTTAGAAATTTAATAGCAGGTACCCACAGATCTTTTCCATTCCATTAAAAAAAAATGTCTGCAAAATTTGAATTCATTTGTAAAACAGGAACACGTGGCCCTCGCCTTTGAACTTTGAGAATCAAAATTTTTCTAAAAGCATTCCATTGGTTTTCGTCCACAAGGCATGCATATTCGAATAAAACTAGAAATTGATTATTTGGAATTTTTTATTGCTTAAAACTACCCTAAATAATACATAATTAATAGAACTAATAAGAAAAAATAGATTTTTAATAACCCTCTCTTCCTCAATTTTAATTATGCTTAAAGCATTTGAATGTAACATGTCAAAGGTCATTCAAACTATTCTTGCTTGTCCTTGGGCCATAGCACAGTGGTAGAGTATCCGCCTCTTGGACTAGGGGTCTAAATAATATCCCGTGGGCTAATTAGGATAGAATAAAGACATGTGCCTTGAATTTTGATTCTAAAGAGAAATTGTTTCATCTGTCAATGTTCCTCAGCACAAATCTGTGATTATTAGAGCCCGGATGATCATGCACAATCAAACCTTGAAATAAACAGTAAATTAATGCACTATAAAATAACCAAATATGCACAATAAAGGGGAAAAACAGCTCCATCATAAATTGAGTCGCATTGTATATTATATTTTTATTTTATTTTTAACAATGAACCATTTTTTCTAATTGTTCTTCATTTAAGGACCCGCTTGCCAGTGGCAGAGTTTCTGCCTCTTGCGCTAGAGATCAAGGGTACGCATCCCGCCTCATGCGACAAAAATTTATTTCAATTTCAAAATAAATTGAAATAAATAGAGGTCTAAATGGCCTTCGATGGCGAAAATGACCTTAGGTAAATTTAAAAAAAATATGCTTTTTGACGACAACTATCTTGTTTTCGGGTTTTATGCTTAACCAATTCTTGCCATGTTTCATTTTTAGAGTTTATATAAAGGAACAATTTGAGAGGTACTTGCATTAAAAAAATGCAACTTGAAAAATAAGGACCACCCTAAGCCACATTTTTTATCTTTTTTTGTAATTTTTTTGGTAATATAGTATTTGATATCCGAATCCGCCTATTGGGACTAGATTCAGATAATTGATTTTATTCTATTATATTTTCAACTATGATAAAGGGAGATGATTCACTATCTAATAAATTTTTCTATTAACTTTTTTCCATGGACCTTTTGAATTTACAAATTTATTTTTACAGGTTAACCAGGATATTCGTCACGATGTCAACAAAGAAATTCGTAAGCTGCCTCAACGCTTCCCTAATTCTATTTCTCCGTTGGATATGCTAATTGCTGAAGCCCGCAAGCAGGTTCGAAATTTGAAGTAAGAAAACATGGAAACATTTTTGTTATTCACTTTTTTTAATTTATTAATGGAGAAATGTTGAGAGTTGCCGCAAATATCGAAAAGCTTAATCTTAGGTCTTTATTAATAGTAAGGAATTCATTCAAATGCTTTCTTATTAGTTGCCACTATTGCATTTCTTTCATCAGAGTTCATCAAATTCTTTATTTCAACTGAGAAATCTAAGAATGTTGGGATTAAATTTGAAAGAAAAAAAAGAAAGAAACATTTTCCCCAAAAATGAATAT
Source organism: Euborellia annulipes (assembly GCA_023213315.1). Taxonomy (NCBI): domain Eukaryota; kingdom Metazoa; phylum Arthropoda; class Insecta; order Dermaptera; family Anisolabididae; genus Euborellia; species Euborellia annulipes. The sequence goes on along the minus strand of JAKCPI010031771.1, from coordinate 7,165 downwards.
AAAAAAAATAAATAAATCAAATTAAAGATGTTATTTGGTGGAGTCAAAAATGCAGACAATATTATTTTATTAAGAACTGATAATAATAATCGATATTTTTTTTAAATTTCATAAAATGATATATTCTCCATGCCAAAATTCGCTAATAATTTAATCACGGATATGTTTAATTGCTTTAGGTCCAGTCGCGTCATTTCAACTTTTTCTTGGGAGGGGGCAAACTTTGTATTTTTAAAATTTACCTACCAATAGGTGCTCAAATTTGGGCAAAAGGTATTTAATTTAATGAACTGTTTAAATTTGTACAATTTATATTCCCGTAGATATATTTTATTTAGAATAATATAACATTTGAAAAGATCAGAGCCCTTTGAGGGGGCAAATGCCCCCCCCCCCCTCCCAAATGACGCCTCTGTTTAGGTCACTTCGCTGATTTCCCTAAATCATTCAATTTATATTCAATTTCAACAAATATAATTTTTTATTTAAAATCATAAGAATTGAGACTAAATGGATTGAGTTGCATAACGGAGCGGGCCATGACTTTTAAAGTTAACCAATTTGACGCTAATAGCTAAAAGAGGCGTGCGTCCAGCGAGTTCTCGCAGAGTGTACCGTACATCCTTGAATATGCCACTTCGGCGTTTCTGATGTTTTTTTATTCAAAAATTTACATACCAATAGAATCATTAAACTCATTTAATACAATAAATATTGTTTATAATTATATAATCCCATTTGTATGTGATCTCTTCTGTTTGTAATCTTGCAAATTCCCCCCCCCCTCCCTTATCAATTGATTGCTTTGGACCTAGACCAAATTTGATTCATACATCTAATTTAAAATTAATATCTTATCAGAAGCAAATTAAATTGATCATTTAAATAAAAACAAAACAGAGACCAATCAGTTTGAATAAATTCCAATAGCAATCTAAAATAGATTTGGAAAAAATAAGATTAAGAAAGAAAAAAAAAAAAAAAAAAAAAAAACAATAATTACTATTTTAATTTTTTTAATTCGAAAGAAATTTTGTTCCCATTGATTTATTAGAAGTTGTATCAGAGAAAAACGAAATTATTTTATGCAAATTGGATTGTTTTCTCGGCGAAGAGAGAGTTGTCTAACCTGAGCGGATATCTCCGGATCTCTCTCGGATTGGATTTTTTATGCATAAAAAAAAAAAAGAAGGATAAGGGAGTAAAACAAAATCAGATTATATTTTATTTTACCAGTGCTTTATTAAGAAGAAAAGAAAACCACAATAAATAAAATTAATTCGGTCGTCTGAGTTATAATATTATACAGATAAAAAAATATTTTTTTTTTTTAATGTTCATTAAATTTCTACTTCTCAAATAAAGAGAGAAGGTTTTTCTTTTGAAACAAAACTGAATTATAATTTTATTTTAGATTTATTCAATTATTTTAATGTAGCGGAATATATTTCTTCTAATAAAAAATATCTTCAAAAGGTGTAAAAAAAAAAACAAACTCTGCTTCTCTTTGTTAAAAATAAAAACACAAAGCAACAAGATCAACATACTGTAATTTAACAAAAAAAAAATAGAGTTTTGGCAAAAATTAAAAAGTAATTTTTACCAATTATATATTAATCCGTTTAATTTGGATGCGTTAATAGCGTTAAATGCGTTATCCTTCATCTCCGCCGTCAGGGGTTTGAAATTAAATATAATAATAAATGAAAATAGTTTTCTAGGGTGTGCTGCCTTCAAAACTTAATTAGGCTCTACTTTTTCAAAAAAATGTTTGCATTTGTTCAGTGGCGTAGCGACGGGGGGGGGGGGCAAGGGGGTCATCATGCCCCGGGCGCTACTCACAAAGGGGGGCCAAATGGTCCGCAAAACAAAAAATTAATGGATAATTTTTATTTTTATTATAATTAATTTCTGGAAAATATATTTTAAATTCAGTGCCAGTGAAATATTTTATATATAAAGATTATATGGTTTTCGAAATGGGAGGGGGGGCGCTAAAAAGGTATTGTGCCCCGGGTGTGAGTTAAGCTCACTAAGCCACTGCATTTGTTTTAAATATTATTAACCAAAAAATCCCCAAAGACCCTTCTAAAAGAAGATTTCCTCTTGGTTATAAAATAAAAATCATTTTAACTCTGCCCCTTGTTCTCGGGCTTGGCGTAGTTGGTAGCGCGCCTGCTTTGTATACCAAGGGTCGAGGGTTCGGATCCCAGGCAGTCCGATCATTTTATTTAAGCCATTTGGATACCAAATATATTTATATAAAATGCAAAAAACGTTCTAAGTTATTAAGAAAATTTAATTTTTTTTTTAATCTAAAAATGTAAAAATCATTCATATCGAAAACTATTATAATAAAATTAAATGGTGACAAAGTAAAAAATAAATTTCGTATTTATTTAAAAATTAACGGCCAAATAGTTCAGCACTCTTGCAAAAGATGGCAGGCTAGTCTAACAGCCGGCATTAACAGATCACTTATATATAGGGGAGAGGGGGGGGACATTGGGACACGAGGCACATTGGGACAGTCGAATTTTAGCGCTACTAAATGTAAAGTTAGATTGTACTCTTTGACCATTAGTGTGCATTAAGTACCCATTTTATTATAGAAAAATTTTAACAGCGTCAAGCTACGCCATAGCTAGTTACACGTTGCTACATCATATTTGTCCTGCGTTGTAAAAAAATCGGAAATCGTTTGAGGTCGATTATTTTCCATATGAACGTTTGAATTAAGACAGTTGAAATATTAGAGATAAGTAGACTTGTTTATTCTTACTATTTCGGTACATGCAGATGTAATTATTTATTTTAGCTATTTGTATAGCCTCATTTTGTTTATAAACATGATTGAGGTAGATTGGGACATCTAGCGAGAGGCACATGTGGACACTAATAAATAAGAAATTATATATAATATTTAAGATATTATATTGTGTATATTGTGGACAGGGCCGCAGACAGACTTGACGGGCCCCTGGGCTACTTACTAATATAGCCCCCTCCCCCCCCCAAAAAAAAAAAAAAAAATTATTTTTTGTATTTATGTATTTTTTTTTTCTCTTTTTTTTAAGTGAATCGTTTATTTCAGAAACCACCTAAGCGACAAAATTTCAAATCATGTGTTTTTGGTGCTACTGAACAATTACTACAACAGCTAAGAGTGAACAGATAAAACTGCGTTGGCTGTTTTAATATATCTACCAATGGTGTATTCAGGGGGGGGGGCAGGGGGGCCGCCCCCCCAAAGCCTTCTCTAAAACAAAAAAATACCTATTGTTTTCCCTAATGATTTTTTTTTTTTAATAATTATTTTATTAACTCATAAATTCTAAAATCTAACAAAAAAAACTTATAAATAATTGAAAAAATCTCTAATATTTACGAATTTTGTATTAAAATTATTTTTTATTTCAAGAAAATTTTTTTTTTATTTGTTTCTTATTTATAATTAGAAACCGGACAAAAAAGCATAAAAAAATGGAAAAAAAGTGCTTAAAAAAGCATAAAAAACTTGAATAAAAAGTTGTTAAATAATATAAGTTGAAAAAAAGCATCTAATAAGCAATTTTTACTCATACCAATGGCGTATACAATTTTTTTTTAAAGAAACTAAATTTATTCCGCCCCACCCTGCGAAAATTTTTTTTTTTGCGGAACCAAATTTTTTTTTTTGCGGAACCAAATTTTTTCACCCTGCGGAAAAAAATTTTTTTACAGGGATATATTTTTTCACACTGCGGGGTTTTTGGAAAATTTGGGGGGGCGCCCCCCCCCCTCCTTATATACGTCCTTGGTGTATGCGTGTGTGAATGGGAAAAAAGTTTTTTAATAAAAAAAAAAAAAAATTATAAATATTCGTAAAATAAGTTCAAATAAGCACGAAAGGGAAAAAAAGCATGAAAACTCAAAAAAAGCATAAAAAATGCAATCTCAATGCACTTAGTTTTTCCTAATTCGTATAGAAATTAAATATCTAATGGATGCTTATAAAATTCAGCAATAAGCATTTTGCTTAAAATCCGGTCTCTATTTATAATTATTATATTATCTAAAAAAAATTTCTCCACTTTAAGTTTCTTGGAGAAGGGGGGGGGGGGTTCATAAAACTTTTGCCCCCCCCCCCAAGCAGAAATCCTGGCTACGCTACTGATACCTAGGGTAACAAAATTGTTTAAAATAATAAAACTGCATTATTATTTACACTTTAGATTAAAATTAGACATACAATGAAAATGAAAAGGGGGGGGTGTTAGACAGCCTCCAGAAAGGGGCGATGGGCCAAAAAAGGTTGGGAACCACTGTGTTAGATTGTGCCACCTTTATTCACCAAATTATTTTTTTAGAACAAAAGAAATTGGTTTTGTCCACATCTGCCTCTTCACTGTCCAAATCTACCTCACCCAAGAGGTACATTGGGACAATTTGGATTTTTTGGAAAATTGCAAAAATCTAATTAATCTATTGGTGAATAAGCGCTAAGCCTATGGCAATAGATAGTGCATTTATCAGTGTTAACAACATAACATTATATGATCAATAATATTGAAAGACAAACTATACACAGCTAATTTTATTTGTACTGTCCCAATGTCCCGCCCTCTCCCCTATATATATTTTTTTTTTTCATGCTGTTATAAATGATATATAATATATATATATATATATAATAATATTTATAAACTATTCATTATTAAAAGAACAACGAATATCAAACAAATGCATGAGATTAAATATAGCCCTACCATCCAGCCATTTCTGGCTAAATTTTTAAGACCTCTAACGCCATCTTACCGGCAAAAACATGCGAACAGCGTGCCTCCTGAAACCCCTTAAAAGCTAAGGGAATGGCTCCCAGACAATTCAACAAATATTTATTTAAATTAATCCTTCATGATGTCCAAACATTATTAAATTATTTTTTAATTCAATTAGGATATCTTTTATTTAATATTGTTTATTTAGGCCTATCTCTAATTGATACAAATCTCTTTTTTTTTAGCTACGACCCTTATTTAATTGCCTCGTACAATTACACTGCAAGCGTATTGTTCGTTGAATTATCACATATCTGGATTAACGGCCTCTCGACATTCTACAGAGTGGGCAATATGTCTATGACTATAGAAAAAAACATTCTCTACGTCAATGTACATGTGGGCACCCAACGACTGATAGGCAGATGTCTCTGGGAAGTGGGTCTGGGGACACACACCTTGGCCAGAACAGGCACCGGGATCTTCACCGTCGATTACCTTCACGTAAGACATCAAATCAATTTTTTTTTTTTAAATTCTTGGCCAATATAAAGTATAGTAGTTCTCATTCCACACTAATTCTTCACAAAAACAGTATCCGCACTTCCGAAAATATTGAAATGCGTGACAGTCTAAGGAAACCATTCCAGTGGCCGATCCAGAGGTGTTTCTCGGTGGGGGGTAATCTGGAGTGACTGGTCGCACAGCACACAATTTTTTCCTAATTTCGGTAATTTAAAGACGCATTCTGTACTTGTTTGCCAGAATATAAATACAAATCAAATTTTTAAGTATTAATTTTTAAAATTTTACATTAAAAATACATTTTTTTCGAAAAAAAGTATTTTTTTCAAATCTCAAGGGGGGGTAATTACCTTCTTAACACCCCCCCCTTGTATTTTCCCTTGAGCCATTCTCAACCTGCGGTCCGCAAAGCCTTTCTGTGCGGCCCGAATCACTTATTATGAGGAAGGTGTTTTTTTTTTTTTTTAATATAAATACATATTTAATTGTAAGTTTTTAAAATCCTGAGCGGGATGCACGAAAAAATTATCAGTCGCTGCGAACGGATGCAAGCTTAACCCCCCACTATTGAATAATATTCAGTCAGGGGCGTATATAAGGGGGGCCGAGGGGCCCCCCCCCCGAAATTTCCCAAAAACATATACATATATAGGGATATACAGACATCAGCGCAACAAATTTTTCCCGCAGGATGGAAAACTTTGGTTCCGCAAAGAAAAAAATGTTCCGCAAAAAATTTCGTGTGAAAAAAATGTAGTTTCTTAAAAAAAAAAAAATTTTTCGCAGAAAAATTTTTGAGTTCGGGCCCCCCGAAAAAAATTTCTATATACGCCCCTGTATTCAGTCGATGTCCTCCCTATGTGCGAACTCTCCTACCCAGGACCCAGGGTACGAATACGGAAGCTATTTTTAAAGAAAAGAGAGAAGAGAAGGAATTGGAAATTAGACCTGAAAAATACATGACTAAAAAAAAATATATAACAATTATAAACCTGATTTGTTAATTTTTTTTTGTTTAGAAATCTGAGTTTTTCTTAAATATTATTTTATATTTAATTAAGGGCTCTACCCTCTCCCGTTTGCCCTTAACATTCTCTTTTGAATTGATCAAAAACGAATCAAATATTTTGTTTCGTTTTCCTTTTCTTTCATGATTAATCAACTGGTGGCTGTATTTTTTTTATAGACGGAGATTAAAGTGAGTCAACCGTTGGATACGCGTAAAAGAGCGAAACTTGAAGACCTACAACTCACACTGGGCAACATCCAATTGCGAGTGGATGGCGCCGGCACCCTCGACTACATCATGGAATTCGCTGTCAACGTTATACCCAATCTCCTTCGTTATCAGATAATGAACGCCGTGGAAGGACCACTCAAGACACGAATACAGCATGTCCTCAATCAAACCGATATCGAAGAACTGATCGAAGAGAACATGCATATAGTAGATCGAATGGAAGCAGGGGGTGTGGCACCAATCTACCACAATTAAATCTAATGACAAGAAACGACGGAACCAATTCAGGAGTCTAGTCAGTATTAATTAAATATTCCTCCTTTCACTTTCTACTCTGTTTATATTTGGTCCATATATAAATGAATTGGGGCGTTTGTTTGGTAAATACTCACTATTAGATTTTATAGGTAAACCCCTCTTAACCGACCTGGTCGGTTTCGATGGAAAATTTAATTTTCATTCATTATTATCACACGTTTTCAACTCGCTCATTTTTGTTTAAGAGATCTCAGCCCTATGTAGTAGAAAAAATAGACTGGGAAGCAAGCGAGTAAACAAACTCTCCCCCTCCCCTCTTCACCATCTCAACGATTGGACATTTTCAAGAGTTTAATTAAAATACAAAAAAAAGTAATTTATA